>JANIJG010137949.1:0-15236 GCA_024611175.1 Megaceryle torquata
ACCTGGGGTTTTTCTTTCCCAGATGCAAGACTCTACACTTGCCCTTGTGATATTTCATTAAATTTCTCCCTGCTCAGCTCTCCAGCCTGTCTAGATCTCACTGGATGGCAGCACAGTCTTCCAGTGTATCAGCCACTCCTCCCAGTTTTATGTTGTCAGCAAATTTGATGACAGTGCACTCTGTTCTCTCATCCAGGTTGAACATATTAAATAGTACGGGTCCCATTACTGACTCTTGAGGGACTCCACTAGATATAGGCTTCCAAATAGACTCTGTCCCATTGACCACAACTTTCTGACTTCTATCCTTTAACCAGTTCACAATCCACCTCACTACCTGATCATCCAGACCACACTTCCTCAGTTGAGCTGTGAGGATGCCCTGGGAGACAGTCTCAAATGCCTTACTGAAATCAAGATAAACTTCATCCACTGCTCCACCATCATCTATAACCTGGTTACATCCTCATAAAAGGCTATCCAGTTGGTTAACCATGACTTCCCCTTGGTAAAACCATGTTTAGTGCTTCTAATGACCCTCTTATCCTTGATATGCTTAGAGACAGTGCTAAGTAGTTCCATCACCTTTCCAGGGATGGAGGTGTGGCTGACCAGGTCCTCCTTCTTACCCTTTTTGAAGACTGGAGTGACATTTGCTTTCCTCCAGTCCCCAGACTGAAACAGAATCACAGAATTTCCTAGATTGGAAAAGACCTTTAAGATCATCAAGTCCAGACCAAGCCTGACAGGCAATACAGACAAGGCAGTCCTGTTTGGGAAGGTCTGCCAGAGCATCCTCCTTCATGAGGGAGACCTGCTTTGCAGTAAATGAACTATCCTAAGCCAACTTAACTCAGACTCTGGTTAAGCCTGGGTTTGAAGCCTGTATCTTCTCACATGCCTGTGCAGCACTACCTGCAGTAATTGCATCAGTCCTAGACTCAACATAAATCGTCTTCAGCCACATCTAGTTTTAGACAAGCTAAGCTGAAAGCAGTGACTACAGATACCAGCCTCAAGTTGCCATAGAGCCAATGCACCGAGCATCAGACTCCAGCAGCATACACACTATTTGTGCACCCATGCACTGGGATAGATGGCATCACCCTCTGCACTAGGCCTGGGAAGCTGCGAGGCATCAGCAGGGTGGGTGGGAACTGTCCCTTCATCTTGAATTGGCAGTCACATTCATTTGCTTTTCAGGTTTGTTTGATAAAGCCCATGAAATGTGTCTTTGTACAGACTGACTGATTGTGTGGATCCCATGGAGAGAGGCTACAGACTGTATGCTGAAATTTATTGGCCAGACAAAGAGAAAGTCTTTTTGTTTGCACAAAGGCAAATGCTGTCATTAGTGTATGTATCAATATCGATTCTGTTGATGGGGTGAAAGGGTCAACAAGATAGATAGCATCAAGGCTCCAGCACCATCTACTGTGCCTCCTTCCAGTGCCTCTGCAGAGCTTCCGCTGGGCCTCTGAAATGCCTGATCCAGCTCTGGAAGTGGACGTTTCTGGCATTTCTCTGCATCTTCTAGATGCTCAAGGGGCCACAGCAGACTAATGCTGCCTTGCATAACCAAAAGGCACACTGTACATTCATCTGGCTTATGAGCCACCTCCACGATGTGCTGGAGAAACACCCCGGAATAGTGTATGGAGGACTGCTTCACAAAGCATCTCCACTGAGAAGGATCAAGCCATCTTGGTGAGTTCCTTTCCCCTAAAAACCTGCCTGAGGTCTCAAAAAGGGCAATGAGGGCAGATTAAGTTTCTGAGCGCTATTTCTTGCCTGCTCTCTGTACTAGCTGTGTCTTACTCCAGCTCCAGCCCCAGCCCCAGCATTTCACGAGAAGGGGAGAACCCCTAGGGCAAGCAGTCTGAGTTGTCACTACTGTGTCCTTGCTCGGGTCTCTGGGTAGCCCTGCCCAGCTGGCCCCTCTTCTCTGTATTCCCACCCATCCTGCAGCCCTGCCACTTCCACATGTACTTTCTGTTGCTTGGCCTGTAGAGCTTGCTTGCACCCAGATGCTGCAGTTTGCCAGAGAGCTTCCACCCACAGCAACAGCAAGAAGAAGGCAGGCACAAAGCCCCTCACTAAGGCATAAACAAGTTGTCTGAATTGCAGACACAAGGGAATGTTGCTCTGCTTGCTGTGCGTGTAGGGAAGGCCTGGACCTGGGCCTGCTTCTTGGTGATTTTGAGATTGGCAGCCACACATTGCTTATCCTCAGTACCTGAAAGGCACCTTGGCATATGTGGACTTCAACTACTTGACATGTGTAATGAACTGGTTTCCTTGCTAGGATAGTATGTAAACCAATGGCAATTCATATTCTATGTCACCTTGTCAGTCTTTTCTCAGCAAGGTTACACAAAGCTGAACCCGCTTTCAAACATTAGGAAGTGACAGGGAGCTGCCAAAGCCATCAGACTGAGAGGATGCATCTACATGGCAATATGAAGGAGTTCAATCCACCTGTGTGTTCTCTATTCTGTCAGGGAAAACAATGTGATTTCCCCTTCACCCCCCTGACCAGGACAGTAGGTTTGACTTGCATACTACAGCCAAAACATCAGGTTTGGCTTATGATTCTGCTCTAGCAATGGTGATCACACAGACGACTGATTGGCTGCTTCCTCCAGGATGCAATGGCTACAACATTTCTGTACCTTGGAACTCTGTCCTCCTGTTTAGTGACCCCTCTTTCTGCAATTCATTGTCCATCACAATCTCCTCCCAAAAGAAAAACTGGCTTTTATTTTTTCCTCATTTATATTGTGTTGTTGTTATAGTGTGGGTGTTTTGTTGTTTGTTTTTTTTTTTTTTTTTTTTTTTTTGTTGTTGTTGTTTTGTTTTGTTTTGTTTTGTTTTTTCCTTTTTTCCCCCACCTGGCCAGGCACAGCTGGACCCAGAGGGGTCCCTCTAGCCACCCCCTCTTGTATTAAATGGATTTTTTTCACTCTCAAATGGTCCTTTTTTTTTTTTCTGTTTTTTCTTTTGATTTTGTTGGGTTTTTTGAAGCTCATTTGGGTCAACCCTGCCCTTTCCAGAAAGGTTGGGGTTTTTTTGTCCCTGTTATCCCAGGAACTCTGAACTCAACAGGGTTCATCACTCTTCATTCCAAAGTTCCAGCTCTTCTCTGATGGCTTCTCCAGTTCGAGGACTGTTTATTTTGGTTGGGTTTTGGGATTGTTTCTTTTTTTAATTTAATTCTTTCCGCTGTTTTTTGGGAGCCTGTGCCCCCCCCCCCCCAGCCGATCTCCGCCGCCTCCTTAATTTATTATTGCGGATCCCGGCGTCTCCCTCTCCATATTTATCGGGAAGCAAGGAGCGGCTGGCAGCGTCGTCACCAGGTGGGGGGGACGGACACACCGACACTGTCCCCCTCTCCTCACCCCAGACCCTGGAGACATCGTTTGTCCATCCGTCCGTCCTCCACACCCCACCCCGCCCTTCCCCGCCTCCGTAGCTCTTTTTAAAGGGATTTTTTAAGGCAAATTTCTTCCGTTGATCCCGTTTTTAACTCTTCTCCGGGGCAAAGGACCGCGTTTCCTCACTCACACGGGAGCAATAGTCTTTTCTCGATGTCCGAACCGCGTCCGTACTGTATTTTTGTACCCTCAGGCAGCTCTTTCCGTGACGTCCTGCTGTTGTTCACCCATCGGGCTGGTTTTTGTGTTCGTTCCTTCGGTTCTTTGCCGCGGAGAAAAACCAACCAACCAAACAAAAAACAAAACACTGACGGAAAAACACCGCGGAAGGCTCTGGATCGGGGCTGGGAGGGGAGATGATGATGGCGGCGGCGGCAGCCACGGTTTGGCCGCCATGGGCTCCGCGGTGATGGACTTGCCGGCGTTCGGCTGCGAAGACGCAGGCGGTACCTCTCCTTTTATTTTTGAAGAGGATGAGATATATATATATATATATATATAAAAAATATATATATATTCTTTTTTTCTTGTTTTTATTTTTTTTTCCCCCAGTTTGTTCTGGTTTTGTTCTTTTTCCTGGGTTTTGGCTGAATTGCAGAAATTTAGCCATACCTTTCTACGCCGGGGGAGTGACGGGGTGGCCACTCCCGGCTCGGCGCTTGGGAACCGCTTAGAAAATATGTGGAAGAGGAAAAAAGGCAAAGAACACACACACACAAAAAAAATATTCAAGATAATACCCTAAACCACAGGCCGTGGTGCCACAGACAGCGTCTGATAAACCCCAACAACCCAGCACGGTGGACGGCAACCGGCAGCGATGTGGTGATGGCCAGGACCTTCCCAGCTCCGTTGGACCTTCTGGGAGTTGGGCGAGAAGAGCCGAGCGCGGCGAGGGAAGAGAGCTTGCCGCTAAAAAAAAAAAAAATAATCCATCCAAAAAGATAAAAACAGGGGGGAAGGGTTTGTGAACAGCCAACGGCCAGCGCCAGCGATTCGGAGACTTGGCGGACGCGCCGCCGGGGACAGCGAGGACTCGGGTGGTTCCTGCGAGGGGGGAGATGGGGTTTTCTTGGTGAGTTTTGGGTTTTTGGTTTGTTTTCTTTTTCCCAGTTGGTTTAGGCTGCGATCGGCGGGATGGGGCTGCTGCGAGGGGGGAGCTGGCGGGAGCTCCCTCTCCGCCGGCGGGACAACGGTTACGTCGAAGCCGCGTGGCCGGCGTCGTGCCACGGAGGGTTGGGCTGTTCCTTTACATATCTGTATCTGTATATACGCAGCTCAGCACGCGCGTGTATATAGGAGCCTTGGCTGGGTTTGGTTTGGATTCTGTAGAAAACAGGCAAATTGCTTTTTAAATTTTTTTATTTTAATTTTTTTTTCTCCTTTTAACCAGAAGGGGTTGGGGGGAACCAAACAACAAAATGTCCCAATTTCTTGGAGCTTCCAGATTTCTGTTGCCCCAGAAGGGATGGGTTGAGAGCGCGACTATCACTGCAGAAGCACAGAAATGCTGTAAATCTTGTCTAGTGCCCCAAAATCAATGTAAATACCCAAAACTAGGCTGGGAGCCGTCAGCGGCTCTCTTCAGAGTTCCAACCACTTCAGTTTTTTTGCCCCTTAAGAGAAAAATATGGAAGAAAATGGGAATTTTTCTGCCTTGTTTCCAGGGGTTGTGGGCCCCTCGTGGGTCTGTTGCTGCCAGCAGAGGAGGGTGAGTGGGGGGTGGCCGGTCTCCGGTGCTGCTGGGCTGGGGTGAGCGGCGGTTTCTCTTGTTGGTGATAAAGAAAAAAAAATCAAACCCCTCGCTGGCTTCTCTTGTAAAAAAGAAAAAAAAAAAAAAGTTTAAGAAAAAAAAAAAAGGTAAAGAAAAAAAAAAAACACAAAGAAAACTCAAAAAAAAAAAAGTAAAAAGAAGCGTGAGCGAGTGATGCCAGTACTGGAGCTGATGCACAAGGTGTCTCTCGGCAGATCTCTGCTGCCACGTGTGCCAGGAGAGGGCCCCTGGTGGGAAGGGGACCCGGCATGGTGTCCACCGGCATCCCTGCGGAGAGATGTTCCTCACGGCGTGAGGCTCGGCCATGGCGCCGGCGCCCTCCTCTTCCTCATGGTGCCTGTGCCAAGCGGCGGTTGGCGCGGTGGCGGGAGGTGCTGGATCTGGGTGCCGATGGGGTTGTGGATCAAGCCGGGAGAGGAGCAGCCGGTGAAGAGTACGGTGCTGGTGGTGACCAACGCACCCGGCGGCTGCCGGTCGAAACCTCGACATCTCCAGCCAGCGTCTCTCAAGCGGTGCTGGTGGCGTCGAGGCCTCGACGTGGCGGTGTCACCGGCCAGTGGGCGGCCCCAGGGATTCCTGGCGTGGCCACGAGCAGGTCCGGTGTGGGCGGCTTCTCCCAATCGGTAGAACATCGACGCTGGTGGGAGCCGGGCTTGGCTCCGGTTGGCGGCTGCTGAGACCAAAACCGTTCACCCCGAAGTACCTTGACGAAAGAAGAAAGTTTTATTCCTCTTATTTTTTTAATGAAAGAAAAACAAAAAATAAAGCAAACCGTGCACTTTAGGCGGCCCAGCATGGGGCTGCTGGCGCCCGGGGGGGCCTCGTCTCCCCCCCCCCCCCGTCTCCCCCTTCCTCTGCGGCCGGCGGGGCAGCTTCGGGAGCGGCCGGCGGTTGCCGAAGGGCCAGGTCCTGGATTTGACCACTAAGCAAAGACGACGCCCGACGTGATGAACTCCTCACGCTAACGAGCACTCCGACCCGTAGCAGATTTTTGCAGATGGAGTTTTACAAGTCTATATTTAAAGAATTGTATGTTTGTAACAAATAAAAAAGTATGCGGAAAAGTGAATGAAAAACCCAACCTGGCTCCGACTTGCTTCTTTTGGGGAGGGGGGCCTGGGGGTGGCATGGGTGGGGTCCCTGCTACAGGTGTGTTGACCTTCCTGTTGTCCCCGAGCAGGGCCCAGGCCCCAGGGGGGTCCCCAGAGCTGGGGGGTGGATGGGGGAGAGGGAGGGGCGGGCATGGCACACACATGTGTGTGCTGTGACACTGCTGCTGGCGTGTGCAGACCACCCTGGCAAGGTGTGGGCAACACACATGGGCTGGGCACACACCAGCAGGGTGTTCACTGCCATGTGCACGGCGTGTTCACCACATGTGGCATGGTCACCGCTGTGAGCACGGCAGGTTAACAGCCACGCAAGTGGGGAGTTTGCATGCGTATGTATGGCGCATGCACAGCCCTGGGCAGGGCATGCTCACCAGCACGTGCGTGGCATGTTCATCACTGCAAGTGATATGTTCATGGCCACGTCTATAGCATGTTCACAGCCATGTGTATGTGGCATGTCCACTGCCACGCACACAGTGTGCTCAGCACCCTGTGTGGCATTTGCACCACCGCAAGCATGGCATGTTCACAGCCGTGCACGTGGCATGTTCACAGCTGTGCACGTGGCATGTTCACAGCCATGCGTGTGGTGCGTTCGCTGGCGTGTTCACTGACACATGCATGGCATGCTCACGGCCGTGCGTGTGGTGTGTTCACCACCATGTGCGTGGCGTGTGGCCGGGGCCGGGCAGGGAGCGGGCAGCCCGCGGCCGGCCGTCGTGCGGTGACGCAGGCGCCGCAGCTCCCACCGCATTTAGCTCTGCGGCTCCCTGCGGGCACGGGCTCATCTGAGGACACGAGCGGGAGCCGCCTGCGCATGAGCCGCCGCCACCGCCCCGCAGCCGGGGCCTGGCCTGACCCAGGTCCTGGGGGAGCTGGATCCCGCCACAGCGAGGTCCCCAGCCCCGCGGGGAGAGGCCAGCTGCATCCCTGGGGACCCCATCCCGCAAATCCTCCCGCCCCGGATGGCAGGGTGGCAGCTGCTCCGGAGCCGGGGGCAACAGCTGGGGGGGCCCCGCATCCGCAGCAGTTGCTGTGTGGGGGGCAGGTGCAGCCCCTGGGGGGGCGGGAGCAGCTGCGGGAGCTTGGGGCCCACAGCAGGGTCACCCGGCACCTCTGAGACCCCCATGACAGCTGCAGCGAGGGGCAGGGCTTCCCGGTGCTCCCCCCACCCCCCCCCCCGACCAGTGCTGGAGGGAAAATGAGGCTTCGGGTGGCACCCGAGACACCCAGGGTGGGACAGAGACGGTGCCAAGATGCCTTCCTCATCCCGTTCCTCCTCCTCCTCCCCCGCCCAGTGCTTCCCCTACCTGCTCCACTGTCGGCCGGGCCCGGGGGCAGTTCAGGCTCCGGAGCTGCTCCTGTCATCCCCAGGCTAAGGGCTCCCGCAGGCGCTTGAAGCACTCGCTAAAATCCAGACTTTCTCTTACAAAATTAACCCGATCGCGTCAGTCGGGTTCGATCTGACACTAGAAGGGGCTCATCGGAAGAAATCAAGTTTTTTGTTTCCATGCGGCATGCTCTTCCCTAACACGACAGCAGCCACCCGCGCCCTGTGACAGCTCGTACTGGCAACTCTGGGGCTTTTGGGGGACGCGTTGCACCGGTGCCGTTTCCTGGACCACCCCTGCTGCCGCTCAGCGTCCCTGCGTGCCCCGAGCCCCGGCCCGAACCCCCGGCGGGGCTGGGGGCACGGGCTGTGGCACCTCCCTTCCGCTGCCCTTCTCGTCCCTGATCCTGCAGGGCAGGACCGGCCTTCAGTTCTCCGTTCCTGACAAACACCCAGGGGAGGACTCGGAGGCGCCACCCAGGCCACAGCCTCTCCCGGGAACGACTCTCCTCTGCCCGGAGCCGGCTCAGGCCACGGCCCAGCGCAGCCGGTCGTAACGCAGGTTGAAGGGTATTGCAGGCTGGGCCTCAGGCCCGAGCCCTCTAGCCGGCCGTGGGGGATAACAAGGCCGGGGCCGGGCGGGGAGCTCCGTCCTGTCCCGAAGGCTCCGCTGGCGCACCCCGGGTGTGCGAGGCGACCCTGAGGCCCCGGGCCCCGTCTGGAGCGGAGCCCCCAGGCCGAGACCGAGGCCGGGACCGGGCAGGCGCGGCGAACCCCGCCGGGAGCCCTGACAGGGACCGTGTCGGTGGAGCTGGGACCGAGCCCCGCCCGTACCAACTCCCCCGCCCCGCTCCCCTCAGCGCCGCGCCCGCCCCCTCCCGCGCTCGGCGCAAACAAACAACCCAGGAGGCGGGGACGGAGAATGGGCGGGAAAGGTTTTTCTCCTCCCATTGGTTCTGCGAACTGTCTGTCTTCCCAGCCCCGCCTCTGGAGAGCCAGTCTCCGTCTCTCTACTGGTGGGCGGTCACGTCACTCCTCTGCACCGCCCACCAGCTCGGAGCAGCGGGTCCCGCCCCCCCGCCCTCACCCCTGCGTGCCGTGTGCAAAGGAAAAAACAGCCGTTAAACGGGCCGCGGGGCGGAGCCAGTGAGGAGTGAAGAAGCGACGCCGCGATTGGCGGTAGCGGCAGGTTCAAACTAATATGGGGCGTGTTGATTGGCTAGGGCTCGGCCGCGGCAGGCCGAGCTCCCTCCTCGCGCTCGGGCGGGTTATTGTCTGGCGGCTCCTGAGGCGGCTCCAGCGCGGACGCGGGACCGGAGCGGTGGCACCATGGTGAGGGGCGGGGGCTCTAGGGCCGGCGCCTCCGGGGCTACGAGGGGGGCTCCGGTACCGCGGCTGGGGGGCGGGGGGCGCCGCCGCTTCTCCGCTGTGACGGGGGTCCCGGGGGGGCGGAAGGGGGCTGGTGGTGCAGCCGCCGCCGCTGTCAGCGCGGAGCCGCAGCCTGCGTCGCTCTGCGCTCGGGCAAAGGCCATGGGGGGGGGGGGTGGGGATCGGGCGGCTCCGCGCCAGACTCTTGTCACTGGCCCGTGACCTTGGACCCGGCGCCGCGCCCTACCCTGCTTTCTCCGGGGGGTCCCTGAGGGCCTCCTGCGGGCGAGGCGCCGAAAACCGCCTCCCTCTCTTGTGTCTGGTCCCCAGGGCCGCCGTCGTTGGGTAACGGGAGCCGCCCGTGGCGAGGCCCCTCGGGGAGGGGGGTTTGGGCCTTTTCCTTACAGCCCGGCCTCGCCAACGCAGCCGGTGACCCCGTTGTGCTGTCAGAGAGCTGGGAGACGCCGTCACTGCTTTCTCTTCATCTTTTTTGGGGGGGAGAAATTGCCAATTTTACAGCTTTTTTTTTTTTTTTCTGCGCTTCCTTATTTTAAAAGTTGGTCGCTTCCCAAGGAAGCGGCTGTCAAGCGGTAACAGCCGGTGAGCGGCTGACGGGTGGCTGTCAAGTGGGCCGCCGCCAGCCCGAGGTAGCTCCAGCTCCAGGGAGCGTTTGGTTTGCACAGTTCAGCTTCTGACCGCCTTGGCAGAGCTCGCTGGTGGCTTCCCGAGGAAAACATCTTGTTATGTGGGGAGGGAAGGCTGAGGTTGAACCCTCCCTGATGCCTTTTTGGTGGCTGAAACCCATGGAAGTCACGGTCGCAGGGTCTGTAACCGTCGTGTAGGATCTGAGGAGGTGCCCAAGCTGAGAGGTGATGTGGAGACGCGCTGTGAGGTTATGCAACCCTCGCCGCAGCAAATCTTCGCTCAAGGATGTCTCTTAAGTTGTGAAGATAAAGTTGCTTTTGGAAATATTTTAGTCCCGTTTGAAGCAACAATAAGGGGGGGAGGGAAAGTCCTTTACCAGCGTGTTAAATCCAGGGAGCTTTCGGTCTGGGAACGCGCTTCCAGCCGGCGGCTGCCGTGGGGAGAAGGGGGACTGAGACGCCGCGTCCCTGCCTGTCAGCGCCGGCCCCTCCGCACGGAGAAGCGAATCGCCGCCGTCTCCGACCGGAGCCTCGCTGTGCGGCGGGAGGGGGACGGGCTTCTGCGGGGAGCCGCCGGCGCCTCCTCGGCCGTTGCGGCGTTTCCTCCGCGAACCCCGCACGGGGCTTGGTTGGCAGTGAAGGTGGAGACGGAGCTCGGGGCTTCCGCTGCGAGGCTTTTTTTCTCTTTTCCCGAGTCGAATGTCGTATGTTGAGCCGTGGGGCAGGCAGCTGCTGGCTAGAAAACTTGACAGAGAGGTGAGAAAGTTCTCAGCTGGCTGAGAACAGCTCTGGGTGTGAGCAGGTGGGGTTTTTCCCACAGCTGCTATTTCTAAATATCTCCAAATCCCCCTTCTCGATTTTTCCCCCCCCCCCCAAGTTTTCTGCTGATAAAAGTGACCCCTGATGCTTCCCTGCGGTGCCCAGTTGGCACTTCCCAGTGTTTCTGGATGCCTGAGTCCTCCCTTGGCCGCTCTCCCGGCAAACCAGAGCCACCCATTTCTAACACCCTCCCCCCTCCAGTCCTGGCATCTGCCACCAAATCCCAGAGTGGGTTTGCTGGGAGCCAGCGTTCCCACAGCCATGTCTCTGCATTGAAGCTTTTTATTTTGTTAATATTTGAATTTAAACTGGGCTGCTGCCTGGAGTTAACTCCTGCTATGCTGGGATATGGGTCTTGGACATGCCCTTGTTAACTGGTATCCTAACTTAACAATTAACATGCTAATTAGCGTCGCCTGGGTCTCTAGGACTCTGGTTCCTCCTTGAGCAGTGGGCGAGGCTGGTGGCAGCTTCTGGCTTCCTCGCAGCAAGACCTAAACCCTTTTATCGGGATGGGGGTCGTGGGATCGACCCATGGTGTGAAAATGGGGGTTGCCAGTACGCAGAGTGTTTTGGGGCTCTTCTCCCCCTCTGCAGCAGCTCTCTGGAGGCTTCTCCCACCCAGCATAGGCCAGAAGATGGAATTTTGGGGATTACAGTTGCTGTTGGCTCTTAGAAGGAGCAGGTTTTTGGGTTGATAGTGTGGCTTTTCATGTGGACGTGGGCTCTTACCCCTTGGATTGATCTGTTCCCTCGGCGGATGGGAGAGGCTCCAGCAAATTCACGCTCGCCGCTTCTGCATTTCTCAGCTGCTCCCTTCCCCTGTGACATAATTTTCATTAAATCCATGATTTTGGGGGCTCTCTGGATCTTTCTGCTCTGGGGCAGGGCAGGAATTGCCCTTAAATCCCCCAGGCCTGTGCTGAAAACTGCAGACAGAGGCGGGTGTCAGCGTGCACCTTCTGAGTGCGGAAATCAAACCACGCTCTCAACTGCTGTTGGAAAAAAAAATATTAACCAGAGTGGTTTTTGGGGCTACTTTCCTCCCGTTTGGCATTTTCTGGAAAATAACGGGAATAGTGGGAGCAGGAAGCGAGGACAGACACAGCCTGGACTCACCTTGGCCCCTTGGAGTTGGGTCGTTGGAGAAGCGGCCGGTTTCCTGCAGTGGCACAGAGCACGTTTGCCTTGGGACAGTAGCGCAGCGGGTCTCTCCAGATTAATTAAGATTTAATTAATAGGCACGTTTCTCCCTCGCAGGCTGGTGGCAAGGCGGGAAAGGACAGCGGGAAGGCCAAGGCAAAGGCGGTGTCGCGCTCACAGAGAGCCGGGCTGCAGGTATGGCGAGGCCGGGGCCTGGTCACCCCCTGAAACGGGAGTTTCTGTGGGAAACCTTCACTTCTGGGAGGTGACTTCTCCCAAACTCTTTTTTTGGGCAAAAACTTTGTATTTTTGTGATTTGTGTGTGAATTATTTTGTGATGGGAGGACCTGTCTCTCCTGTAAGGATTAATTTGGATAATTATCATTAAACCCTGCAGGGAGTATCAGCTGGTGTGTCCCTCACTATAGAAGCCACAGACACTCAGGGTGGGGGGGAATCTTGGATCCAAATTAGAGCATAATCATGGAAATGAGTAGGGGCTAACAAGGTGTCGGTTGTTTCCACCCCAGTTCCCCGTTGGTCGCATCCACCGGCACCTCAAGACCCGCACCACCAGCCACGGGCGAGTGGGTGCCACCGCGGCTGTCTACAGCGCCGCCATCCTGGAGTACCTCACCGCGGAGGTGGGTCCCGTGCCGACCTTCCCTCTGCCCCTGCCCCCAAAGTCCTGCGCTCCTCGGGATTTCCGAGCATCGTCCCATTTGGTTTGATTTATTTCCTTTTTGGCAGGTGCTGGAGCTGGCAGGGAACGCATCAAAAGATCTGAAGGTGAAGCGGATCACTCCCCGCCACCTGCAGCTGGCGATCCGTGGGGATGAGGAGCTGGATTCCCTGATCAAAGCCACCATCGCTGGTGGAGGTGGGTATTGTGCCCTCCTTCCTGGTGCAAACTGGGAATTTTGGTGAGAAGGTTGGGGAAGTCATCGGGGATTTGGCAGCAGCGATAAGTCTGGAGCACGGGGGCGGGATCCATCGAGCAGGGTATCGCCCAACTCTGCCAGGAATCGAGGATTTCTCTGAGCTTTTTGAGAAGTCTGTGGGTATCCAATGTGAATTCTGCTCTTGTCTCCACAGGCGTCATCCCCCACATCCACAAGTCTCTGATCGGAAAGAAGGGACAACAGAAAACGGCGTAAAAAGGGGAAAAACTGCAGCGGCCTGCTCCCTCCTGTCGTCTTGTCAAACCCGGCCTGGGACAACAGAAATCTTGGGGATCCGTGGAATTTTTTTAAGGAATAGTTCAAAGGAGGAGCATAGCCAATTGACTGTAGAGAGGAGAAACCGGGGTGTGGGCTGTAGAGTCGAGGGGTGACACGCGGTTGTACTTGGTGGGTGGTGGTCAGGGGGCTCGGCTGCTCCCTGGGGTTTTATACAAATGTGGGATGGATAAACCATTTTTTACATAATCCCCCCCTTTCCTCTGGTGTCGGTTTGGGGGGGGGGGGGGTCTCTTGAGGTTCCGTGGGCCGCGGGGGATCGCCGGGGGTCGGTGTAACGGAGGGTGACAGCCGCGACCACCCCTTCCCTCAGCCCCGCGCCAAATTCAAATGTGACCCCGCCCCTTATGTAAATAGCCCCCGCGCCATGCTGCCCCGCCCCTATGCAAATGGTGTGGGAGGGGTGGGGTGTATCCCCAGGGCCCCGCCCCCTGCCCCCACGTGGCCGGGGCTCCCCGGCCCTGCCCCTGCGGGCTATGGGGCAGGGCTAGGGGGGGCCTGGGTGTCTGTCTGTCCAGAGAGTCCATCTGAGCGGGACCCTGCGGGCCAGGGTGTCCATCGGTCCTGGGCATGTGGGTCCCAGTGGTCTGCCCTGGGCACAGGCGTGTCCTGGGTGTCTTGTTTGTCCTGGGCAGGTGGAGCCTGGGTGTGGGTGTCTGTCTGTCTGTCCTGGGAATCATGGACGTGGGTGTCCATCTGACGTGGAAGTGCAGGTCCCGAGTGTCCATCTCCCCTGGGCCTGTGCGTGCCAGATGCCCATCTGTCCTGGACAGTGGGGTCCCGGGTGTGTCCTGGGTGGGTGGGGCACAAGTGTCTGTCCTGCGTGGCCATCAGGAGGGCTCTGGGTGTCCTAGGGGCCAGCTGGCTCTGAGTAGTGGGGTCCCTGGTGTCTGTCCTGGATGTCCATGTGACATGGGCATGGGAGGCTTGGGTGTCCACCTTACCTGGGCACAGGTGTGCCAGGTGTCCATCTGTCCTGGCCAAGCTGGTTCTTGCCCAGTCCAGGCCCTGGGGAGATTACTGGGCTCCGTGTCCTGGCGCTGGACCCAGGGAGGGGCCGAGCCGCACCTGGCCGGCAGCCGTGGGCCAGCGGGAGGAGGAGGGAGCTGGGTAGGCTCCAGCACAGGCAACACTGGCGCCCGGTTGCATCAGGCGCCAAGAGGCTGCCGTGGCCGCTGGCCCTGGGTGCCATCCACGGCCCTGCCACGGGCTTGGCCCCGCTCGGCCGGGCTCCAGCGCCTCGGGCAGCCCCGGGCCGAGCCCGGCCTGTGCTGCCTTGGCCACGGTGCGGCTGCTGCTGGTGTCACAAGATGGCGGCGGGAGGTGTTGGGGTGGGGCGGGCGGCGTTGAGGGCGATGCCGGGCGCGGGTCCGCCGAGCAGGCCCGGGGCGGGCGAGAGGGATCAGTGAAGCCGGTACCGGGGGGGGCGGCAGCGGGGGCGGCGGTGTGTCGGGGTTAAAGGCCGCACAATGGCGGGGCCGCTCAGCCCGCAAGATGGCGGCGGGGAGGAGCCGTTCTCGCCGCCCGCGGGCGACTCACCGCGCGTGCGTGCCGCCCGCCGCTCCACGGCGCACGCGCCCACTGCCCATCCGGGCCGTGCGGGAGGTTCCATGCGAGCGCGGCGGGGGGGGGGCAGGCGGAGGACATCGGTTCAGCCCCGCTCCGCCGCGCGCCGGTGGAAGGGAAAGAGGCCTGTACTCCCGCTTAGTCTCTCTCGGTGTCTGGTCGGTGGCGGGAGGAGCTGTGCATCCGCGGTGGGAGACACGGCGCTCGGCGTTACGTAACACGCCTCCCCCCGCCCGCCGGCAATGGTTCCGCCGCCCTGCCCCCGCGGCGTCTTCGGCGCCCGACATTGGCAAAGCGAGTCGGCAGGGCGGGGCCAGGAGGGTATAAATAGAGGCGAGGCGGCGGGTGCCGCGCTTAGTCCTCTGCGGCCGTTGCAGCGCTTTTCATTTCCCGCGCTCCCGCTCTCCGCCTCCGCCGCCTCCTCCTCCGCCATGAACGGGCAACTCAACGGCTTCCACGAGGTGTTCATCGAGGAGGGCACCTTCCTCTTCACCTCCGAGTCTGTGGGCGAGGGGCACCCAGGTGCGGGCCAAGGCGTGGCGGCGAATGCGCAGGCGCGGCCCCGGCGGCGCGAGGCGAGCGGGAGGAGGAGGGGAAGAACAACGTGGGGAGGGGGCGCACGCGGGCGGGGGGCCGCCCCCGGCTCCGCGGGGGGGGCCGCGGCCGGCCCCCCCCCCACCCCCCCCCGCCCCCCAGCGACCCCCCCCCCCCCCCCCCCCACTGTGCCGGCGGCTCCGGAAAGTCTCCGATCGAATTGGGGGGGGTGGGGTGCGGCCTGAGGGGAGGGTCCGCAGCGCTGCAGAGAAAC
>JANIJG010138296.1:3387-15209 GCA_024611175.1 Megaceryle torquata
CCATCCGTTCCATTCCACTGCCGCCCGGGGGCGGGAAGTGGAGGGAGTAAGAAACAAAACAAAACAAAAAAACCCCCAAAAAACCCCGAAAAAATGCAGCAAACCAGAAGCTAGTCCTATAGCCATCTAGCCATCATCTCCCCTCTGACACACTGTGCCAACCCACCTCCTTACAGAGCTCTGCTCACCTCCTCTGTTACTCCTTAAAGGATATGGTGTCCAGCTGCACCTGAAAAAAAAGATATTCAGCCAATCCCCACATGCAGATTAAGCATTAATCAACCCAGGCATCTCATCTCCATTTAGAAAGAGCATCTATAGCCCAAACGCATTCTGCCATGAAAGAGAGAGCAAACTTTAAACGCTCCACAGGCTGCCGATGCCAGCTCAGCCTTAGAGAGCTCTAAGGCCATAGCCTATACGTTCCAGGTTGATCGACACATTGACCATAGACTTACAGTGAATGCAGCTTACCCCGAGTCCAGATCCCGAGGCAGGGCAGATCCAAGCCACACATAGACAAAGACAGGCGCTACCCACAGCACTAGGAACGACACAACTCGAAGACGAGACAAAACTCGCAACAAGAAAAGTGACTACTGGATCAGAGACCCGGTCGGAGGACGGCCTACGTGGTAATGCAACAGGGCTCCCCATTCAATCACCGGAAAAGAGACGAGTAGAACGGACTATCGTAATGAGTTGCTGTTAAAAACCAATATTGTGGATGTGCAAGTAGAGAGCCATCACGACCTAAAAATGTAAGGATGCAGTAAAGAAAGTGCAGTTCCTGAAGACACCCTGCCTGGCTTCAAGACCTAACACCAGAAGGATCCAGGGGGAAGAAGTCCCAGCCCTTGAAAATGGACTGCTAGAAAACAGAGCGATGGAACGAGGATGCGAATGAGAATAATCCCGATGTTGGAGGTAACGGGCCAATGGAAGCCTCACGTTAGCCACGCGAGAAGAAATGCACCCAGTTGATGCTATGCTGATGAGCATTGGAGACCCTACGGATTGCGCGCCAGGCGTAGGATGCTCTCGGGGCGTGCAACGAGCGGTAAGTACATTTGAACCCGATGAAGCACTAAAACATGAGACACGGACAACAGACTCAGCAACGCACGCTCCGGCTAGAACTGCCCTGCCCGCACAGCTAGGCGCAAAACAAAAAACAAAGGCATAGACTGAGATACTGCCAGCAAAACAACAGCCTTGTGTGATGCTCCTTGCTGCTATGCCGGCTCATCTCAGTGGCTCATTTGAGTCCAAGGGCGGCCAGCGCAGGACCTACAAGAACATTGATAAATTCTTACTCCCAATTATTGTGCAACACTTTGCTCTTATACATCAGCGCACCTGAGCTACTGGCTCACCTCGTGCCACGCCACCGCCACGCCGTAACCTGCTCCACAACTGCCTCGCCTCCTCACATTGCTCCTTGGCACAGGCCTCTGTCCCTCAGGGCCTTCTCCCATAACCTGCAAAAAAAGGAGAGGGGGAAAAAAAAAAAAAAAAAAAAAAGTCACACCAGAGGCACGGACTCAGATACTGGTGAAAACCACAGCTGGGGCCCAGTGATTCCCATCTCCCGCTCCTTTAACTTGGCCTCTCACCCCTCCCTACTCCCACATTTTGAGCGGCCACGTTGAGGATCGTGTACAAGCTGCAAAACACAAACAACGAGCGATGCTTACAACTTGTCCGGCAAGGCAACGCCTGAAAAGTATGTGGATAGCGAGGCCGAGCAGCAAGACTAGCCTTGCTCGGGTCGCCTCCGGTGCCAACATTCCGCTTTCCTCATTGCTTTCCACCTGCAAAATCAAAAAAAAAGGCAACAGCCTGTAAGGTACTCAGAGCCGCCATTCACATCTGACAGACACCGATCCACCTCCACATAGTCATCTGCTTGTCACCTCTATAGCTCCTTAAGAGGGCCTCTCGACCCTCTAGTATCTGAATAAAAAAAGATCATCGAGTCAGTTACTCCAATGCTGATCAAAACCCAACAATTCCAGACCTCTTAATTCTATTTAGGAACATCATCTAGAGCCAACCTCAGCATGCAATCAAACAGACCAAAAGTTAGGTCCCACAAACACGACCCTTAACAGATTACCCGCGACGCCACACCTCCAGGAAGAGCAATTCCAAATCACACAAGCGTACAAGTTCCAACATTACACACACCGCTACCCACGCCACGCGTCTATGATGATGAGCTAAAACTCTCAGCAAGACGAATGACCCTGAGAGTGGAAGTGCTGTAGGGTCAGAAGACCTACAGGGCTGCGACGGTGAGGTGACGAGGCTCCGAGGGAGCCCCAGAAAGGAGACGGACGCAATAACCAAGGGCAAGAAAAATCCAAACCGAGATGATGGAAGCACAAGAATCCTGGCTTCAAGATCTAAACATGAGCATACGGGGGAAGAACTCCCACTCCATAAAAATGGATAGCAAGAGAACAAAGCTTCCAGCACAGCCTGGAATGATGCCACAAGAGTCAGATGAAATTTTTCATAACACGAGAACTATCTGTGCTCTGACCGTGTTATTCAAGAAAACACGTGCCCGATCGGCAACCGTCTGGATGAGTACAAGCATTGTAAATCCCGATAGCGATGAATACGCGCGATGCTCCCGGATGGGTAAGAGCAAGGAGGACATCGAGACCCGATTACCTCCTTCTACCGCTCCGGCTCATCTCAGTTACAAATTCGGTGGCCTGCGTAGCACTTGCAAAACTAAGGAGGTGATGTGGTTGGGGGTTGGGCTGGCATTTAAGAGCCAAGTGGTATGTGGCACCTGTATCAAGAACTAACTATTTAAACTGCTCCCTGGCATACGGCTCCATCCATCCAGGCTGGCTTGTGGCACCTGCAAAAAGCAAAAGGCACGCGCTCAGATGCGGCCTGCGAAACACCAGTTCTGTGATCCTCCTCAATACTACCCCAACTCAAATCAAATGTCATCCAATCCAGAGTGGCCAGCACAGCACCTGAAAAAGCACAGTTAATAACACTGATACCAGTTCACATAAGACACTGGGCTCTCAAACATCAGCCCAGCTCACAACCGACTCACCTTCTCAAAATGCACCACGGTGCGGGCCTCCATCCCTCAGGGCCTCCTCACATCATCTGCAACAAATAAAACTGAAGGTACAGACTGAGATATGCTTAAAACCACAGCCTGGACCCAGGGATTCCCATCTCCCCCTCCTTTACCTTGGCCGCTCACCCTCAGGTGCTCTGGTAGTTTGAGCTGCCGTGTTGAGACTCAGGTACAACCCGCAAACCACAAACAAGAGTCACTTAAAAATTCTCTGGCAATGCAACACCTGAAAAAAACTGCTACTTGACCTCACTAGTCAATGCTCTCCACGCCCAAGGCGCCTCCCACGCCGAGATCCCGCTTTCCTCATTGCTTTCCACCTGCAAAATCCCAAAAGCAGGAAAACATTTAAGCTAGCCGTATAGCAATCGCCTCCCCTCTGCCGCTGTTCCCCAGCCCACCTACTTGTGATGCTCTGCTCACCTGCCCTGTAACTCCTTAGGGAACAACTTGTCCATCCGCATCTGAAAAAAAAAAATTATATTATTCACCAAATCACCCACATGCTGATAAAACATTAACAAATCCAGAATCTCATCACCATTTAAGAAAAGCATCTACAGCCCAAGCACACATGGCCATGAGAAACAGCAGAGCAAACTTTAAACGCTCCACTGACTGCCAATGCCAGCTCAGCCTTAGAGGACTGTAGGGCCATTGCCTACAGATCTGCCACACAGGCCTGTCGGATCAGCACGTTGACCGCAGACTCTTAAAGAGATTCCACCTACCCCTTAGGCCAGATCTCTAGGCGGGACGGCTCCAAGCCACACGCACACAGACACCGTGCGCAACGCTACAAACAACACAACTCAAACACGAGACAACTCACAACGAGAGGAGCGACTCCTGGACCAGAAACTCTGTCAGATGAAAAAAAACCTGTGCGGCCACAACGGTAACAAGACAAGGCTCCGCTGGAGCCACGGAAAAAGAGCTGAATGCAACAGTTTATTGGAAAAACTTGATGTCAAAACCGAGATCGCGGATGCCCAAGTAGCCACCCTTCAAGACCTAAAAAGCAAGGATGCAGGGAAGTTCCAGTCCTTGAAAACACGATGCCCGCCTTCAAGATTTAAGACTATAAGGATGCAGCGGAAGAAGTTCCAGCCCTTGAAGATGGACTGCTGGAAGACAAGAGCTGCCGATGCAGCCTGGAACAATGCTGCAAATGAGAATCATCCACAGACTTCTGAGATGAGGCCAATCCACACTACAAGCTTGTTATGTGAGAAAAGAGGTGCCCTATGAGGGCACGATGCCAATGAATATGGTCATTTCAGACTCTGCAGATCGCATCCTAGGCACAAGATCCTCCCACGGAGTGCAAAACACGGTGAGAACATTGGAACCTAAAGACACTAACTCACAAAAGAGAGACAACGCAAACAATGAAAGACATATTCAAGCTAGAAGTGCCCTACCCGCACGACTAGTGTGCTGAAGAGGAACCCTTTCTCTTTACTAGCTTAACGTAGCCTGTTGCTGCACAGCCCTCTCCTATACGTTAACTTTAACCCGCCTCCCGGCAATTCCCAACCTTGTCCTCTTCCCCCAGCGCTAGTCCCTCAGCTTTGCTTTCAGACAACTGGGAATCTGAAGCCATCTTGGAGAGGACACATGTCATCTACACCGGTTCCTCCCGCAGTCATCAGGTTCCTCATCATCACCCGCACAAAACAAATACTGACCAGAAGCGTCATTTCACGTAACACAAGCCTCTCCAACATCAGTCTCACATGGAGAATGAGGCTTTCCCCTCACCTGGTCCAATTCTACACTCAGATGCTTCATCATTGTTGACACCCGAGGACAACATCCTACTATTGCATTTGGGAGGTATCGCCAATCTTTGTGACGGTACAAACACAGACAAGATGCTCACCTTAGCCTCCTTGCTAAACAATTGGGTCACTAACGGGAGTAAGACAAAATGTATCAGGACCTGACACAACGTACAGAACTAGAAACAAAAGAAACCCAAGATTCACGCTTCAAGGAAGTCAAGAATTATAGAAGAATAGGAAGTACGTAGTACAAAAAAACCCCAAACAACCCACAACCCACAAACACCCCCAAAAAACAATATTTAAATGGTTTTCTTCTCTCCTAAACAATCGTTACAAAGTTACAAACCTGGGGCGGGGGGAGGGGGAAAGCATATATCTGCTCTTTCTAATACACATGTAGCAGAATCTTGACTGGTCCTGGAGCTCTTACCTTAAACAGACACCTCTGCTTTTATAATTTGATCTGGCCAAGGGGCTCAAGAGCTACCATCAGCCTAAAGAGCTATAAAGCTCTGACCTCTAAGAAACCCAGGAGCTGAATGAGTTCCCTGAACAGGGGCTGTGGCTCATATACCCCTCACCACCCTTCCTATAATCCCCTGGGAAATGGGCAGACCAAACCACCAGAACTATAAGGCGGGAGGGGGCTAAAGGGGAAGCATGAGGGTGGTGGGGTTTGTTCTTTTTGTTGTTGTTGTTCTTTGTTTGTTTGTGTTTTCGTTTGGTTGGTTGCCTTTTGGGGGGATTTTTTTCTCCCCTCTTCTGTCTGAAGTTTATGGTGTGTGAAGTTCTGTATGAAGCTAATGATCTTTCCTAGGAATGATGGTACCTGCTCATTTACTACATTTGTGTGTATGATACCAACAATATGACCGGATAAGTCATTAAGCTTAATTTCTTGGGAGTTTAGAAAGAATAAATAATATTGTTATGGACATTTAGGTGCTTTAGCTTCTAGTATAAAACCTAAAGCGCTCTAGGGTAAGGCGTCACTTCTAGAGAGACTATGTGCGCTATCTAATCTTGACTGGAACTACGTTTTGGGTAGGACCGAACGACAAAGCCAAACTAGATCCCGTAACGATCCCTTCGCAAAAATATTTCTAACTACAAAATAAATTGTTTACTATAAATCATCGTGAAGAATTTTTGTGACTCTAAGAAGACTATGAGTCCCAAAGAACAATACACACCTCAAAAGAAAAAACAGAGATGAAATAAATGTATCAGAAACATGAGATAATGGAACCGGCGGAGGCATGGAGCTTCAGTGCCACACTTCGACCACACGGTGGACAAAATCAGGATCTTTATTTTGTTCTCACTTTCCCCGCCTGACTTCGCACTCCAAGCGCACCCCAAACCGCACTTTCGGGGGGGGGGGGGGGCACGACCATATATTGCCTGTGCTGTCACAAAAAAGGTAATAAATAAATGTAAAGAAAACACCAAAAAAAGACCAACAACAACAACAAAAACCCCACCACAAAACAAACAAACAAACAAACAAACAAAACCCAAAAAAACTTGACTGGCGCAGCGCTGCTGTACCACAGTTTGACCACGCAACAGCAGCAGAGAGCGTGGAGGGGCGGGTTTCCCCCCCTCAGTACTGCGCATGCGTGAAATTGGTGCGCACGCCCCCACACGCGACCGGCTGGCAAACGCGGCACTGCGGTACTGCCCTTTGACCGCGCTGCGGATGCAGAGAGCGACGGAGAAAACCACACCGCGGCACCGCGATGCTGCCCATACGGTAAAGGGGGCGCGGCGCGCACTTTTCCTCCCGACCCCACAATCGTTAATGCGCGTGCGCCAAAAATCCGGCGTTAAGGCGCATTGGCGAACCAGGGGGCAGATCCGAGGTCCCGCCCCCAACGGGATGATACGGCGCATGCGGAGAAATCCCTCTCCGCTAAAAAAAACCCCAAACAAAACAAAACAACTTCGTCGTGCATGCGCAGTAGCCGAGACGAGACTTTCACGCCCGCCTCTGGGGGTGATGCCGTGAGTGCAGAAAATCGGGGATCTTTATTTTGTCCCACTTTCCCCACCCGCCTTCGCCTTCCAACCCCGCCCCCAAATCCCACTTTTTTGGGGGGGGGGGGGGGGAGCTCGGGGACACGACCTTGCACTGCCTGTAGTGTCAGAAAAAGTAATAAATACATCTCAAAAATAATCGGAGTGAAAAAAATAACTGAAAAACCGAGACAGGCGCAGCGCCGCAGTACTACAGTTTGACCGCGAGATGGCAGCAGAGAGCAAGGCGCCGCCGACCAAACTACATCCCGGCTTACGCGCAGAGCATTGTGTGACTCACGTTATGTGCTGCGCAGGAGTCGTTTCGTGGTCGACATCAAATTTGTCCAAACGGGGCTCCCGTGGGCCTCCTCTGGTTTCACCCCTATGGTCAGCGGTCTTCCAGACCCTCTCGATGGCTCCCGGAGCCCAGACAAGCCCTACAGGCGAGGGCCATGGTGGTGGCTTGTGGGGTGGCTCCGGTCCTCTTCCTGATGCCACACAAACACCCCCCACACCCCTCCCACCTTGTTAGGCGGTTGTTTTGGTTTGTTTTTTGGACGGGTTGGCTTTTTGTGGTGGGGTGGGTTTGTTCCCCCCCCCCCCCCCCAAACGCTTTTTTTGCTGGATTATTTTCATTTCCCTTTCCTCGACCGATTGGGTGGTTTCCGGGGTCCTGGTCAGCGTGTTGGTGTAATGTGGGGCTGAAACAAAATTTACATCATTAGGCATCATTTGGCTTCTGAGCAGGAGTCCCGGGGGTTCAGAGCAGCGGCGAGGTGGCTTTGCTGCCTGGATGGAGGGGAGAGAGGACAATGAGCAATTAGGAAGTGGGGGATCCCCTGCTCCCCCAGCTTTCAAGTCTTCCCATCTTCTGGCTTCTTCCCGTTTTAGCTTTTGACACATCTCCCAGGGAGCCAGGCATTTCCTACTGCTGCTCATTTCAAGTCTTCATTGGACGAAAAGCAAGAAAAAGAAAAAGACCCAGTGAGAAGATAAAGTCAATCATCCCTACCTGTAACGGTTTGAAAAGCAAACCGTTAAGAGAGACTCAAGTCAGAAATACAAAACAAAAGAAATGCAACAGTACAAAGAAAAAAAAACCACAAACAGAGTTCGAATACAACCTGACACTCTGCCAGCTAGGGTGGCGGCGGCAGTCCAGATGAAGCGGTCCTGCCGAAGCAGCGATCCCGTAGAAAAGATCCGGCGGCTCCCGTCCTCCAAAAAACCGTGGGGCCGATCCGGCAGCTCCCATTCTCCGGAAATCAGGCGGGCAAGGGTCCCTCGTGCTGTCCTGAACCCCAGACTATATCCGCGTGGGAGCACTTGGCTCCTCCCCCCTGGGCAGAACATCTCAGAATGGGTTGATGTCATTCTGTGAGTCCTGGGGTGGGTCCTTGATTGCCCATTAAACTCCTGGAGGGAGTTATCTATCAGTCCTGTGGCAAGGCATCGATAGGCCCATTAACGGAGAGGACTCCTCCCACTGGATGCGAAGGTGTTAACATCTCCCCCAATCTCTTTCCTTATCTGTTGTAGCCCGGGGTGTGAGGTGTGTCCTGGGCAGCTCCTACCAATGATTTGTTAATGGCGCATGAGCAATGACACAGAGGGTAGAGCGTACGCAGGATTTTTGGTTCTACCCACATAACGATAAACTCATCCCAGCCCCTCTATGACACTATCATCTGCAGTTTCACCAGGGGACAAGGAGGAGGAGGAGGAGGAGCAGCTGCTGGGGAGGGAAGAGGAAACGTAGAAGGTGAGATGGAACAAGTAGCCACGGGAGGATTGAACCCGAGAGTGGGGGGAGCGAGAGGAAGACGAGGGGGAGAAGCGATACAAGCTCCCTCGAGGCAGGCTGTCAGAAAGGACGGGCCGATAATGGTGAAGGTTCCATTCTCAATGACAGACCTAAGCGACCGGAAGGGAGCTTCAGGAAATTCTAGGGAGGATCCGGATCGGGAATCAAATGAAACAGGATGGGAAAGAAGAGCCCCAGAGATTTTCAATTTTTTCTTTAATACGCTAAAGGAGGCGGCTCGCAAATGGACCGGCCTTGATCCGGATTTGGAAGAAGGCAGGAATCCCCAGGGACAGCCTTCTGGCGCTATCAGGGGAAGACTTAAGAAACCGCAGGGCAGAGAGACAGGCTGTGGCTGGATGCGGCGTGGACGGCCTTGGGAAACAGAGGCGCCTAGAGAGAGAAAGCGAATTCGAGGTTGGAAAAAAAAAACTGCATAAAAACAGCGGAGGTATCTCAACGAGGGGAAGCGGACAGCGGGGGACCTCCTAGAGGAACGTCCGGGCTGCCTCGCCTCGGGGAAAACCGTCGCGCTTCCTGCCAGCCGGAGGGGCGCCGAAAGCTGGAACGCCCCGCCCGAGGGCGGAACGAACTCGCTAACCCTCTGCTTTCGGTCGAGGAAGCCCGAGGGGGACCGGAGGAATCTTTCCCGGTGGAGCTCTCTGGACACGGGAAAGCTGGGAAGGGAGAGGCTTGAGTTCTTAGCAGACACGGGGGCTGCTTCCTCTGTAGCAAACACTGGGAAAGGAGAACAAAGAGGAAAGGGCGTCGACATTCCAAGTGCGACAGGGTCTGGCGAAACCGGGCTGTTCCGGGCTACCCGGCAGCTCGGCGACAGGCCCCGTTCCCCCGAACCGTCGTTAGGAAGGAATGAATGGGAAAAAGTATAGGCTGAAATTCAACGATAAGAAAAGGGAAGCGCGAGTCTTCCTTCCAGAAGCCACGTTCGTCAAAGCAGCCGCTTGAGCGTGACAGGATGTACCACCTGGAAAGGAGGAAATACCCCGGGAAGTGGAGGATGCTGGGGCTCCCCTTCTGTGGGCTGGAGATATCCCAGGGAGATACAAACGGCCAGAACCAGGAAGCATTCCTCTTCGAGCAGGATCGTTTCCGGCAAGAGGGGAACGGCCCCCTTTGGGACTGGAAACTAGGAGAGGACAAGAAAGCGAACTTCACCGGGACATGACCAGAGCAGTAACTCACCAAAAACTCTTTGGGACTCACGGTCGGTAGCTCTCGCGAACGCTTCCGGGCGCAGCGTGGACAACGCCTGCGAGCGACACCCATGCGTCCTCCTTTCCCGTGTCTCTTCTTTGGCCTCGGAGCACAGGTGCCGGTTTCCCAGCAGGGTTACTGCGTCGTCCTGGAAGGGAGCTGCAAAAAAACCCCAAAAAACAAACAACAAAAAACCTCAAGGCTTCTCCTCTGAACCTCCCGTGATCCCCCCAGACGGTGCTTATCACCGATTCCCTCAGGCCTCTGGATTAGCCTAGGAACCTTGAATCGAGAGCTGCCTGCCCTTGAAGAAGGGACACCCTGCAAAACAAAGAAACCAAACGGCATCAGAGATTGCGGCGGTTTCGCGGACCTTTGCGCCGTCGGCTAAACGACAGTTAGTGCTCTCCTCAAGTCGCTCGGGTAGTTGTGTTTGGAACTTTACTACAATAACGGGATGTGGCTTTACTTATGCAGCCCCTCCCACATCTTAGTCATTATTACAAACTAATTCTACTTGGAGTCCAGATCTACTACCTACCCCTATCGGAAGGAATCTTGAGTCGGTGAAGAAACTACTCCGACACGATGAACCGCGTCAACTTAGAACGCGTCCGAGACGACGGACGCAAAACTTGAATCGCCGTTCGTCGAGATACAGAAGAGATACACCGAGTCCTGCAGAGAGTGAAGAAGGATGGAGAACAGCACTGGTGGGAAACACCTTCTGATTGGTCACCAACAGCAACAGGACTGTTTCATTTCATGCCTCACCCAGTTGTGATTCTGCCACCTCTGACTTTAAGAGGTCTGTGGCTTGTCATCATACTGTTTGGAAAAGTTTGGCGCGGGGTCAAATAACCGGACTGCAACCGCTGAAAACGTACGATGCTCGGCTACCTCCTTACCACGAATCTCGAAGGGCATCAATTATCGAGGTACTACTTCTGGCCCCGAGGCAAGAGGTGACCGTGGTTTACCTCCCAGAGAGGGCAGACGGGGTTTTACAGCCGGGAAATGCCAGCAAGGGGACTTTTCCCAGTTACCACCATGGAACGCCTACAGATATTCGCTGGCAATTGTTGAGACTTTTTCAGGATGGCCTGAGGCGGTCTCGCGTCGAGACAATAAGGCGAGAGAAACCGTAAAGATTTCGTTAAAAGAATCTGCGCCAAGGTTTGGGCTACCAGAAGGGTACTTCTCAGAGAGAGGACCGCATTTCATCGCAAAGCGAGTTGTCTCCCTCCCCTTGCCTCTCTCTCTGCACACCGCTCAACTGGCCGCCACACCACCACCCCCCCCCCCCCCCCGAGGCTGGGAGGTGGAGTCGACCGCGCGGTGCCGCTCTGCAAAAACACGCAATTCCTTGGTGCTGCCGCGGCTGAAGCTCCGGAAACCGCAGAACCGGGCGACTACCCGCGAAACCCCCCTGTTCGTCCCCCCTCCCCGGGAGACGGCGCCTCATTTCCTCCCCCTGCAGATCCCATGGAATCTCTTAACTCCCGCTGACGCTGTGGCACCGGGCACAGGAGCGGCAGCGCCCACGGCAAAGGCAGCGGGCGGAGGAGACCGCGTTCCGCGGCGGAAACCCCTCACACGCCGCAGACAATCCCCGCCCGCGCACAACGCGCCAGCTAACCTGCCGCAGCCAATCCTATTCCTCCTACTCTCGACACCACAGGCCTCGCTCCCCCCCGACCCCGCTCGAAAAAAACCCTCGTTACCTCCGCGCCCCGCCTGCGGAGAAAAGACCCTCCTTACCTCTGCTCCGCCCACCCAACTCACCCGCTAAGAAACCTCTACACCTCCGCCCACCCCCGCCCAATAAAAAAATTCAATACCTCCGCCCCACCCAGCAAAAAAGCTTGACGACTCC
>JANIJG010140520.1:0-15041 GCA_024611175.1 Megaceryle torquata
TTTCTTTTCTTTTCTTTTCTTTTCTTTTCTTTTCTTTTCTTTTCTTTTCTTTTCTTTTCTTTTCTTTTCTTTTCTTCCCTTCCCTTTCCCTTTCCCTTTCTCTTCTCTCTTTCTTTTTCTTTTTCTTTTTCTTTTCTCTCTTTCTTTTTCTTGTTCTTTTTCTTTTTCTTTTTCTTTTTCTTTTTCTTTTTCTTTTTCTTTTTCTTCTTCTTTTTCTTCTTCTTTTTCTTCTTCTTTTTCTTTTTCTTTTTCTTCTTCTTTTTCTTTTTCTTTTCTTTAATTGCTGTTTAAATCTTTAGAAAAAATTGGAATTGTCTGACAAAATTCAGAAACTACAATTTGGATTTTTGAATTTTGCACTTGGATTTTCTTTTCATACTCATGACACCAATAGTTTTGCATGTGCCACAACATTTGCTTATTCAAACAACGCGTCTTCTGCTTTTGTTGTTTGATGTTTTGATGACATACCAAAGAACCAATTTACTCTAGATAAATGAGATAAAATGTCAATTCAGTAGGAACAATTGGCCTAAATGGTGGTAACTTTTTTTTAACAGTCTTTTGATGCTACATTATGCCACACAGGTCTAATGATGTCTATAGCCTATGAAACGCGTGTGGTCGTGGGGGGAAAACTGTAAAATAGACAACAGCCCATTAAAGGGCACCTCAGTACAAGAGAGATGTGGAGGTGCTGGAGCAGGGCCAGAGGAGGCAACAAAGCTGGTCAAGGGACTGGAGAATAGATCATATGAGGACTGTTTGAAGAAGCTGGGACTGTTTAGCATGAGGAAGAGGAGGCTGAGGGGAGACCTCCTCACTCTCTCCAACTCCCTGACAGGACATTGTAGAGAGGTTGGTGCTGGTCTCTTCTCTCAGGTACTTAGTGACAGAACCAGAGGGAATGGCTTCCAGCTGAAACAAGGCAGGCTTAGACTGGACACCAGGAAAAAATCCGTCATGGAAAGAGTGGTGAGATATTGGAAGAGGCTGCCCAGGGAGGGGGTTGAGTCGCCATCCCTGGAGGTGTTCAAGCATCGCTCAGATGTAGTGTTGGGGGATATGGTCTAGGGGAGAACGTGTAGAGTAGGGTGAATGGTTGGACACAATGATCCCACGGGTCCTTTCCAACCTAAATGATTCTGTGATTAAATGTATATCTCTCATTTTAAGGGAAAATAATTTGTTTTGCTCAAAAAGAGGAAATGGCATTTTCTCTTAATTAGGAAAAAAAAAAGCCCTACAACCAAATTACATAATCAGCATTTCCTCCTTCTGATGTCTGTAGTATTACATGAGTCTGGTACCAATAGTTCAGTATTCCACAGTTATTTGAGATCTGACCTCTAAAATCAAGTAAGATCTTCTGGGAGGGAGTAACATCTTTATTCAGCAGCTAGCACTAAATGGAGTCTCAACATCATACCCCAGCAAAAATAATAAGTGCAAAAAGAAACTGTTAGCAATTTTTATGATCCCTTTGTTCTGTGTGTTCTACTATGAGTACCCAGTCAAATAATTTGGCTGGTTTTTTTGGATTAATTTTATCTAAATTTAACACCCTGAAGAGTTTTGAATTATCCTACTAGAGTCCTTTCTACCTATACAGACTTAGTGCACAGTGTTTTGAAGAAGTTACTCCATGCATGAACTAGGGATGCCTGGTGAAAGTTCTTTAATCCGTGCCCCAAAAGACTTTTCAGTGGAATTTACTGAATTCTTAAGATTAACCATTCTCATTTGAGTGAACAATCTCCAGGAAGCTTGCAGTTTAAATAATGTGCATAGCATAAGTAAGTACTGTCTTGTGTTCTCCTCTCTACTGCCCAAATTCTTTGTTTGAAATTCAGCAACCCTTCTGAGCCGTACAATGAAGTCCTTCTATTTTCTTTATATTGTCAGAAGGAATTAAGAATAGAATTATGAATGCAGGAAATAAGCTGCTAAAATAAGCAGCAAACTGTTTCTAGACATTCTAATTGTCTCATTTTGTATATATGTTCTGTTAATGCGTGAGGAAATCTCTTGTAACACATGGGAACAAGCAGTTACTTCATGCTTAATCTATATAGCATCTTGGAAGAGTCTATTTTAATAGTAAAAAAGGGAAATGCTGTCTTTAATACACAAACTTGGCAGATGTAGTAGGTGCCACGCCAAAGCTGATAATTTAAAATGTATTAAATGCTGAATATAGTATTTACTTTATATACTTCCTGGAAACAGCTTTAGCTTGAATTTCTCAGAACATATATACAGCTTTAACACTTACTCTTGGTTTTACTGTGAAATTTGCCCATTCTTTGCTCTTTTCAACAGGAAAATTCAAGTGAAAAATCCTGTAGCATTCCCAGTTGATGTAAAGAATTACATTTTTGTGTGTGCAATATTTGTAGCCACTGAAATTTGCCTCTCGGGTAGTGCATGTGTTAATTTTTTTTTATATAATTTAGTAGATGCGAAGTTTAATTTTTTTTGTTGTTGTTGATGTACTGTTTGCTTTGCCTTGAATTATTTTAATTCATCCCTGAAAAATACTTTGAATATTTTTCCCACCATTGTTTATTACTTTGAACTGTTTCTGTTACAAGGACTTCTCTAGGAAAGGAATCTGGAGGTGGATTAGCAGTCTAATACACTTCTGCTTACTCTCTGCCCACCCTCATGAGGTTCTTTATTTGGAAATTATTAGGAGTATGTCTTCTTTGTGTGCATTTCAAGGGTTATTACAGACTCACCTGAACTCCACATTTAAGAAGCTGTTGTAGTAATGGCAGGAGAGTGGCTGAGTGATAGGGTTGTTTATTGCAATGTCAGGAGGAGAACCGAGGACCTTGCTGCTGGGACAGCAGTGCCAGACACTGTTAGTGTGCTCGGTCAGAAACAAGCACGTTACAACTTCACAGGACACTGCATAGAGCATAATTATGCTTGACAATAGTCTCTGTCTCTCCCTTTTTGAGTTTGCAGAGGTGAATAAAATGCATCTTAGTAGGGAATAGGATGATTATATGCAGTTCTTTACAGTGCCCTTTTGAAAAGATTCACCTGTAAAGTGATAAATCAGCAGAGCACAGGAGCACTCTTGGGATTTGCTCATTGTAGATTCCTGCAGTCTTCAGTCTCCTGAGCACCTGGATGGGTTCAACCCAGAAACAGATCTTGCAGAGTGACCTCTGCAAGGTGGCAGGCTGAAGAGAGGAACGTGTTGGCAGAAGGTGCTTTTGCTGCCTCGCTCCCCCTTGGAAAGCATGGGGGGGGCTGGGAAAGCAAACACAGACATGAAAGATGCTTTGCTGAATGTGGCTGGTTAAAGAGTCCAACCACGAGTTGAGGTGTCTCCAAAGTGACTCAAAGGAGCAGGAAATTCTGTCAGCTGTCCCTAGGGAACAGGGACAGGTCCTCCTTTGGGAAGCCTGGAAGCCCTTCCAGAGCTCCCCATGCTTTCTGCAATGGTGTCTTTATCTTGTAGATGTGAGGGCTTCCTGAAGTGGAGGTGGAGTCTCTGGGGGTAAGAGCACTTTCTTTCCAAGGAACTCACCACCCTGTGTAGCCGTTTCAGCAGGCTTCGTGTTCTTTTCACTTACCTCATATCCAGAGGTGCCCAATATCATATTTTTTGGTACTATTTCAGCAGTCCTGACCAGAAGCTGAAAGGGGATTTTTAAGAGTGGTGTTCTCATCTGCAGTTATAAGAGGTAGGTGACCTCTTGAAGGGTCTTGGGGCCTCTTGAAGACATAAAGTATATCAGTCTCATGCAAACTTCTGAGAACTGTGGAAACTTCCGCATTCTGTTCATTGAACAACTATTAGAAATCACAAAAAAATATAACAGTGGTTGAAACTTAAGTTTAAAAGAAACATTCTCAGCAAGGTATCTTTAAAGTGAGATTATTTACTTCTGTAGTGAGAAAAGCCTGTTCCTAAAGCCTTTTTTGTTTCAATTTAATTGTTACAGTGCTGTTTCATTGGCTGGGTCTACAAAGACCGAGAGCTTCCTTTTCCTATCCTTAGTCTCAAAGTTAGCAGTTTTGCTCTAAGTGTTGTATAATAATTTGGTTAATTTCTCTTAATTACGTGACAAGATGCTTCTCTTTCTTCAATAAATAGTGCTGGTTTTGAGTTACAGCAACAGTAGGGGATAATTTCTTTATGGGAAGTAATTATGGCTCAGTGAACTTACAGCCTTCATTATGAATGACATCAGGTGCTGGACAGTCACATTCAGCCTTTGTATTTATGGATAAGGATTTCTAAATATTTGCACAGTGATAATTTAATGGTATAAAGTCTTGTACGAGGTCACTTTTTGGTTTGTTGTTTTTTTCTTCCTTTCCTTTTACATTAGCAAAATATTCTCCTTGTATTGGTGCTTGATTATAAACTGGGTATTGGAAGAAGATGCTTTGGACTTGTGGTGTAGCTTAATAACAAAACAGAAGGGTTTTATTCTTTCTGTTTTTCTTTTAGTTAGCTTCTTTCTGTTTAGTTCTCTGGAGGAAGGTGGGTTCATTGTATGATTGGGATATAAATTTCGAAACATCCCCTTTCTTGTTGCTTTAATACTGAAATTACTGTGCCACTCCCTGCCCCTGACTAATGTACGTTTGAATGGATCATCTCCAGACTAATAGAATAACTCTGAGCACCCAGGAGTTGCCATGTGAGTTAACTATTAATCATCTAAGCTGATACTTGTCTTCAGCTATAGCCAGGAACTTAAACTGAAGAAGAAAATGTAGCCATGATGTAACCGCAAGAGGTTTGTTTAGAACTGTTTGCATATGCCTCTCTTCCTGGAAAATTAGCATGTGCTTCTATTCCATTAATTGAGGTGTTCTGGTTTTTGTTCCACTTTTTGCATGCATGTAGTTCAAAGCACCAGCAGGTGTCGATGCAAAAAATATAGCAGCATTTCTGCAACCTGTGCACTGCAGTGAGTCAGAGTAGGTAATTTTATGAATTTTCCTAGTCATAGTTTCAGGGGTGAATTCTGGTAGTATTTTTCCCCCACCTGAGAGTCTAGCCCTTTGGAAACACTACTAAATTGAGGTTATGGATTATAAAAACATACATGAAGTTGACACAGCCTTTGAGAACTGTGCAGAAGTTTTCTTTTTTAAAATCTCTGCTTTCACATCTCACGTGCTTGTTTAGTGAATAAACAGCAGTACCAGTTTTGTCACCAGTGTATTGTTCTCTCCTGTTTACTGTTGTAAAGGATCTCTGGACTATTAGTAGGAACTTGTTATCTACTTTATTACGTTCATAGCCATGTCTGTTTTCTTCTGTAGTATTCATTTGGAATGAATAAAAATGTCATTTGGTGGCTGCTTTATCTCTTCCTTGCTGCTGGGAGCAGCATTATTTTCTTTCAGTTTTCACTAAGGGTAGTATTTTTTTGAGCAAGCTTTTTACTTTCTTTCTTGGTTGTTTTCTGGCCTTTTGATAAAGGTTTTGATTGAAGATCTTGCAGAAAAGCCAAGCAGTTGCTTTTTATTGCATCTGAAATTGTGGTATATAGGATAAGGTAAGGATTTTATTTACAGCTTGTAGTTCTTACATTAATTTGGGGAAAAATAGAAAGTTATCATTAGCTTCCTTTTTAGATTATTTCAAAGTAGTTGAGAAGAATTTTAGTATGAAATTATCCGGTGCTATCTTATTGAAATAAAGAATTTACTACGAAGGAGCATTTTAAGTAATTGCATTTTGTTAGTTTTTACTGGAAAAAAAAGACAGATAACTATCTTAACTTGCTATGTGAATATTCCCACTAAGCTTTCTATGAATCACAGAATCATAGACTCAGTTAGGTTGGAAAAGACCTTTAAGATCAAGTCCAACTGTTAACCCAACACTGCCAAGTTTACCACTAAACCATGTCCCTCAGCACCACATCTGCATGTCTTTTAAATACCTCCAGGGATGGTGACTCCAACTCGTCTCTGTGCAGCCTGTTCCAGTGCTTCCCAGCCCCTTCTGTGAAGGTTGGTTTGTTTTGGTTTGGTTTGGTTTTTTTTCCCTAATATCCAGCCTAAACTCCTCCTGGCACAACTTGAGGCTATTTCCTAGCACTCGTTATTTGGGAGTACAGACCAACTCCTAGCTGGCCACAATCTCCTTTCAGGTAGTTTTAGAGTGAGAAGGTCTCCCACTCTTCATTTCAGGGACAAGTTCTCAACGGAGCAGTTTCTGTGAATACTTCAGCTATTTACTACTAAGTATGATGGCCTTGCTTTCCCCATTCCATTAAAAACTGCTCTAGCACTTGTTGTCTTGCAGAGAGCCAAAGTGTCATGGCAGGGAATTTACTCACTTCCAAATATTTTGATTGACATTCTCATATACAAGCCAAAGAAGGGCAAACTTTGGGTTACTCTTCCTTAATGGATATAGGGAATGCTTTTGGTAGCCCTGTTATTTGCTGTGAAGTTCTTTGTTTGACATCTCGGCGCTTTACAGACCTTGGTGCTGTAATAGACTTGCCATACCTAAAGCCACTCTCTTGGTTGCTTGTACTTTTTTCCAGTGAAGTAATTACCCAGATTTGAGAGAGTTGCTTTTCTGCTGGGACTTGAAAGACTCCAGTGACATAGACTGAAGAATGCTGCAGGTTGGTTTGCTCAGACATCAGTAAATCAGAGACATAAGTACATTTGATTCCCTTGTGCTACTAAGGCAAGGACACTAGAAGAACTTGTGTAGAACCACAAATTCCTAGTCTGTTCCTCAGGTGACGTTTGTTTTCGACCCTCTTGAAAGCTTAGGCTTAAGCAGTTGTCACAGTGTGAAGGAAATCTTACACTGTAAGACCACAGCACAAATGGCAACTGTTCTGTTGTCACAGGGGTAATGGGCCCTGTGTTATGTCAGGGATATAAGAACTCCTGTAAGCAAAGACTAACCTTAAAATTTTTTGGCTTCACTTATAACTCAAAATCAATCAGTTCTCAGCAGTACTTGAATTGAGAGGTCAGGAGATACCTTCTCAATTGCTGGGTTTTGTCTGCTTCTTGTCTTTTACCTTTTTGCATCACCAAAAGTGTGATGAATGCAGAGCACAAAAAGAGCGTAATAAATTTTCCTCTAACACAAGGCATACTTTTTTAGAGACAGCTCTGGAGTTACTCCTCACAATAAACATCACTTGACTTTACTGACATGGCTCTGCAGCTCGAGATGTGCCACTAAAAGACTGATTTTTTTTTTTCCCCCTTCCAGTTTTTTTTTTTGTACAGAAGTTATTTAGTTGGATGCTGTTTTAACTTTCTTTTAAAGAATTCAGTGGCTACCTTGGTATCCTTTTTGGAACCTTTCCTCTGCTTTGAAGATTAAGTTTTTCTGAATGAAACTCAGGAGGCTGAAGAAAACAAAAGCATATTAAGACTTTGTAACCCTTGGTGGAGGAGCGAGTCACTCCACTGTAGCAGACAGCATTTGTGCTTGGTGTTCATTGCACCTCAGACATCACCTTCTATTTCTGCTTAGGAGATGCTTCCCCTGACACCTCTTTGGGATCAGTCCTGAAGCCATTTCACCTTAAAAGGGAGTATTCAACATCAGTCTGTTCACTAAATCCCTACATCTAGTCTGATTCCCCGGGAGTCCTTGACCTTACCATCTCCATCTCTTTTCAGTTACTTTTTCTGTGTTCATTTTTTTTAAACGATGAAATAACAAGTAGCTACTCTTCTAATGAAAGGCAATGGAATTGTTTTCTCATGACAAAGAGAAAGAGATCTTGGATCAGAGAAGTCTGTGGATGTGCCTGTATTTGTTAGGTCAAGATAATGTGGAAGACCTGATGATACTGTCATCTTCAACAGACACCCCGGCCCACATCTCTTGGTTTTCAGTACACTTACTACTCTGTCTCATGTCTGGTAGAAAACACCTTGCAGTCTGCAGTGATCTGGCCTTTACTGCTGTGTGCTGGTGGGGCTGATATGTTTTTATTTATAAAGCATGCCATTAGTGGTATAAAAAGAATAGCTCTTTTCTCTTTATTAATTAAAAGCTTCCTGCAAATCACTGTGAGGTTTTAGTAAATATAAAAAGTCTAGTAACCCCTGTCCAAACCCCTGGAGAATAGCAAAACCATTCTGGACTTGGTTTCCACCTATGTTTACCTTCTCCAAGCTACGATTCATACAGTGGGGTTTTCCCCATGTTTCCCTACATCCCCTTCCCATACACTCATGAGCTCCTTAGGTATTCTGGGCCACCTGACAGCCTGCCCCTATGCTGAACCCCATGATAAATTCCACATCCACTCCTTTTCAGGCATTTCTCTGGATTATGTGGATTTCTGACTGGTGTTTCATCCACAAAGTAGTTACAGCCTCCTGGACAGTCTTCTGTCTCTTCTTTAAGTTACTAAAGTAACCTGAATCCCTATCAGAAGGACACCTCTTGACGTGAACCAAAGTGCATGTGATAATCGAGGTATTCTGAACTTCCTTGACTACTTAACTTGTCCTTTCATCAGACAGGCATGTTGTAGTTTGGTTTTAATTATCTTAAATTCAATTAGAATATGTTTTAGTTATGTAAAACTGCAAAGATTGCAAAGGCCAGAAATGCAGTTGGAGAGACAGAATTTTCTAAGGAAAATGGGCGAGAACACCTGCAGAATGGGAAAAAGCTCATCATAAATCTAGAATGCAATTGGCATATTCTCTCCTGTCATCTAAGGAGTGAATTGTGCTTAAATTTAATATTAGGGCAAGGATTTAACTAGATTTAAGATGGAGCTTGATTAGTTCGTGAATAGGATTAGATAGTGTTGTCCTCTGCATTGCAGAGGATTAGATTTGTGGTTTAAGAATGACATGTCCTACCCAAATACAATTTAGCCACTGAAAATATATACGTCTCGGATAGACAAATCAATCTCTTTTCTGAGACTGCTTACCACTATGTGTATAACCATGTTATGCTCCTCTCTGCCCAGCTGAGACATTTGACTTGAGTCACCCACACATTCTTACAAGTGCTTAATTTTTCTAGATATCTGGACAGCCTCCTGAATTGTCTATCATTCCCAAGAGAAGCTTGAAAAGGTGAACTGGGGATTCGATCTGTGACTGATGTGAGAGTGGTCATTACTGTTCCCTGACTGATAGAGCATTCAGTTGATTGTGCTCTATTGGAACATTGAGAAATGTGGGTGCAGCACTCAAGTTAGGTGATTAAAATCTATGTCTTTCACTTTCTAGGGGAGAAAGGGCTGGGCAATAGAGAAAAAAATGCCTTTTGTGTAATCAGAACATGAAGAACATGGAAGGGCATATACCTGCATTCCTAATCAGTCATTCTGGAGGTGGTTTTATCTAATGTCAATTTATATTTCCATAACTGCATAATTATTTTCTGGGATTAAGATCTAGAAAGATAATTTCGACACTTGCAGCTAATACCCAATTTCTGGATGAGCTTTGGTTTCTTTATTTGCTGGGTCAGTTTCAAGTGATTTCACACAAAATGTTCTGTGCCTTAATGCTTTTGATTACTCTAATAAGGGAAGCATTCCTCTTAATCTGGCTAGCATCCTTTAGTCAATCTTTTCATTTCTTGAGTGAGTTCTCCAACCAGCAGGCTCTCAGGATGCAAAACCCATCGTTCCTTTGGTGCTTGTACTTCAAAAATGGTAGACAGAGCTTATTTGGAAGTACATGGAGTATACACTTATTCCAAAATTGTGTCCTAAATTGTCTGAATATCTACAGTTAATGTATCTTAAATGCAGAAGGAATTACTGAGTTCCTTGGTTCTTATGTTATATACCTCTAAGGCAAGCAAGTATCTTTATTAATTGATAATTATGTATACTAGTTCAAAGTCTAGCCATTCCAAGCTGTCTTTTCAGAGCTTCCCGTAGCGATGGCTAAAGATAATCTCATCTCTTCATCCCTATTCAATCACTATCTCCGCTTTGCTAAATACTTGTTTAGAGAGAAGGAGCCAAGTTTAGTAACTCCCTTACTAGATCTGCCCTTCCTCTTGGCTGACTGAGCTAATCTTTTTGCTGCATCAGGGAGAATAAAAAGATTCACCTTCTTTTCTTCTCCTTTTTCCATTTGTAGTCCCTGATGCCCTCAAAGGAGCCAGCAGAGATCTGTGTTTACTCAGCATTTCCCTTATCGCAGCCGATGTTGCGATCGTCACATGTAGTGATCCCAAGGGCCAGAAATGTTTTCCCTGCAGACTGAGAACACCTTATTTTTCCTTAATACATCTGTACCTGCAGGCTTTTTGGCCATAGTGATTTAATAATGCCAATGCCATAAGCCTTGTAGGTGTATCTTTGCTGTCTCTTTATTAAGAACTCTGATGTAAGAGGAGTGCACAACTGAAAAGAGTCTTCTGACCCTGTGAAGAGAAGTTCTGCAAAACTTCCAAATGTGACTAGGTTGCCTCTACTTGAAACTAAGGTTTCCAGTTTAGTGACTGTAGTTTTCATTCCCATGGAATTTGTATTTCCAAGCCCAAATCAGAAAGTACAAGAATGTGTGAGTTTCAAAATGTTATTTCATGTTATTGCTTCCTGTTATTTAACCAGGTAATGTTAAATAATTGTTGTTAAAAGCATAGCACAAAGACAAGTTATTTTAAAACTCAAATTTCCAAACTTGGGGTCAAGAAAAGGAGGTGAATGCAGTCATTCTTTGTGATTCCTTTTTTATCCAAATCATTTCTAAACTGCTGTCTGATTTGAGACAAATTTCAGACAGGAACAGATGCTTGAAACAGTGTTGAACTCCTGTACATAGTATGAAAATGTATGTCTTTGCAGATGTTACTGGCAATGGAAAGGTGACAAGTGTTGGTTTACATGTAAATAGATACAGGAAAGAGAGAGGAAAGGCATCTTAGAGGTATCCCAATTAGGGGAACAGCTTTAGTTAAAGCTCACAATCAGCCACAACACAAAAGCCTAGAGAGGACTAACTTTAATTAGTTCCACTCTTCATACAAAAAAAAAAAAAAACCAAAACCCTAAACCAACAGTTTTCTCTGCAGTATTTATTTCTTTCCTGGCAAGAATATTTCTCAAACTTAGACATGGACAGTTAAAGTGAATGCTGGCTAGAAAGTATTTTAGTATTTAAGCTTAGGCAAAACCACATGTAAATATGAGATGCTTATGAAATCATGAGGAAATATTAATTTTGTCTGGGATGTAATTTTTTCTTTAGGATATATTTTAAGGTGTTTATGTTACTGCTTGCAGAAGTGAATCAATTCTAATATTTCATCATTAAAATATTACAAGTTTAAAAACTTTCATGCAGGTAATCTCCAATTGCTACATTAATTTCCTAAATTAATATTGATTATAGGTCAAGGGATGGAGCCTTATTTATGTTTCATCAGAGTGTTATAACAGAGGAGTAATTACTAATAAATATTAGCGTGAGTTTTGATTTTCTGTAAAAGTTTATTTATTCTTTGTAAGTCATATAAAATAAGGCTAATAAAAAAACCCCACTTCTTACTGCAAGTTCTAAATGTGGTCTTGCAAAGAATGTCATTTAACTTCAGAACAGCTACTTAAAGGACCAAGAGTTTGAGATTCTGTACCTCAGACCTCAACCTTCAAAGGACATCCAAACCAGAAACTTAATCAGGAAACAAAATCAAACTAACTTTCAAAATTGAGTTTATGCAGCTGCAAATTTAGAGTGGGTGAGAGCAACAAATAATGGTATAACTGAAATAACTTGTAGACACTTACAATGATTTGGGTTTGAGGGCATCTCTAAAGATCACCTAGTCCAATCCTCCTGCTGTGAGCAGGAACATGTTCCACTAGATCCGGTTGCTCAGAGCCTCATCCAATGTGACCTTGGATGTTTTGAGAGAGGGGGCATCTGCAACCTCTCTGGGCAGCCAGCTCCAGTGTCTCACCACTCGCAGCATAAAGAATTTCTTCCATATGTCCAATCTAAATGTACCTCCTTCAGTTTACAAATATCATCCCTTGTCCTGTCGCTACAGGTACCGGTGCAAAGTCTCTCTCCATCTTTCTTCTAAGCCCCCTGCAAACACCGAGAGGCCACAGTGAGGTCTTCCCGGTAACTTCAGGCTGAACAACCCCAGCTCTCTCAGCCTTTCCTCCCAGGAGAGGTGTTCCATTCCTCTGCCCATTTTTGTGGCCCTCCTCTAGACCTGCTCAAGCAGATCCATGTCTTGTCTTGCACTGAGGGTCTCGGAGCTGGGCACAGTGGTGTCTCATGAGAGCAGAATAGAGAGGGAGAATCGCTTTGCTTGACCTGCTGGCCACACTTCTGTTGTTGCTGCCCAGGATGTAGTCGGTTTTCTGGGCTGCAAGTGCAAACCGCCAGCTAAACACCATCCTGATGTTTAGACTTGTTTAGGTATGCTCATGTAACACTAATGTTCTCAACTTTGGATACCATACTGCTCAAATAATGATGATAAATTAGATTATATTTGAGTAAGAGTAATAAATATTACTGGAATTAGTGACACTTACCTTTTTTCCCTGCTGGATAGAACCAGAACTTGATAGAATTGCTAGCAAAGAAAAGGTACAACCTCTATAAACACCTGAAGGTTATAAACAGCAAGAAATAAGAACTAATATGTGTACTCTGAAAGTATAGGGGAACAAAACTGAGAGGGAAAGAGGGAGAATTGACACATTTTCCTGTGTATGACATGTAGTTGGTTGTAGAAGAGTTTACCCAAGAAATTACTGGAAACCGCCTCCCAGAAATGATGAAAATTGAATGGGAGAAATAGTGGAAAGATGGTTGTCCCAAACAGCACTGCACTGCGTAGGAAACAGGCAAATCTGAGTCCCCCAGTCTTCACTTAGCATATCTTTTATTCACTTCAGTGGGGAGTTCTGACGGAGGGAAGGATAAAATGATCAGTTTCTAACCTTCGATAATATAAATCATCAGTGTTCCTGGACCCTTGTGTATTTAATAACATTTCTGTTCAAAAGTAAACAGCTTCTCTTTTAATGTTAATACCTTTTTCCCTGCAGCATGTCTGTTCAAACATGGTAAGTAGCATAAATGGCAGAGCAAAATGTTGTTTATGCACATTCATTTTTTTTTTCGCAACGAATCCTCTTCTGAGAAATTGTATTCTTCACAACAAGGAAAAAAATCATCTACAAAGAAGCTCAGCTAGTAATAAAAAGGTGATTATTAAACACCTGTACATCTGGTATATCTTAATTCTTCCTTTAAAACTGTGAGAAAAAGATGAAACCAAATAATCCGTCATTCATGAGTTTGGTATCCTAGCGTAAAATTCATTTAGGCATTTGATATCATAGCATGAAATGCAGGGAAAATTTCATTTTTAAATACCAGGCTTATCTCTGGCTCTTAGTAGTGCTAACACCACTTCTTCAAATCTCTAGTAATGTTTTGAGGCACAAAAAGCTTTTGATGGTCATTGCTGACGCCTGTTGTTTAGTTCAGTGAGTACTAGTTAGTATGGTTTGAATCACAGGAGCTACACCAGTAGCTCCTGAGGTTTCTTAGTCACAACCCCGCTATGTTGGCCTCTTTACTATTGTAGATTCCTGACATTATTTATTATTTCTTTGGCATCCAGTTCCCTTGGTTCAGCAATAAAGTCAACAGTGAGAGGCCCAGACTGCTGTAGTCCCCTTCCTTCCTTTCCTCACCCATGCACAGCCACTCGTTTCTTTCATTTTTGGCACATTATACTTTCATATTTACCCGGTGTGGCTTGGTACCACATGAATAATTATTTCTTAATCGCTCTGCCTTCTGGGGCTTCTCCACTTGTGTCCGGGGAAAAAGGGGCAGGCTTTGGTCACCGGGGGTGAGTGCTTCTATGTTGCCTTTGTAAGGACAGCCCTGTTGTTAAGCAGGACACCGTGTGTTGCATCCTAATGCCGTTGTGTGAGGGCCAGCCTGTTTCGGAGCCGAGGCGTGGGAGGTGTTGGCCACATCAGTAGTGTCCCAGCCCAGGGGCTCCCTCGGCGTGGGGAGGTCTGGAAGTTGGCACGTACCCCTGATAGGGAATGGTGCCGTGGCCAGGGTGGAATACCTTATCTTCTCAGTACCTACCAGGTGACTTTTCTTAGCAGCTGGGAAGTTCAGCTACCTTTTCCTTAAGTATTTATCATTTACTGCCACAAAATACTGCCCGTTCAAAAGTGGGTTGCTGTGTCCATGCAGTAGCAGTATTTACATTCATTTTACACACACTTGGTACATTTTATAAAATGAAGTTCTAAAATTGATGTGGTTGTTTAATACCTGACCTGGTAATGGACTGTGTAACAAAGGCAGCTGTTAATACACAGAATAGACATTTTCAAGAAGAAAAATGTAGAAGATTTTCCAGGGTGCTATGTTCTAACAGATATAAAACCACAGAAGCTCTACCCTTAGTTCTGTTACTAAGGTTTTGATTTAAATTAACACCGGATTAGTTATCCGTCTCTGTCAGGGCTATAATAAAGAGCTTTTGTTGCAATCTATCATGGGGCTTTTGTGTTACACACTGTACATAGAAACTGTTGAGGAGCAGACTAGATTAATGCTGAGAGGAAAAAAATGTCATCAAATGAAACGTAGGTCTCAAAAACCAATTTCAAATCATATAGTATGTTATGCATTCATGCATTTTTAGCCTCTGGGGAAGAGAGGAAAACTTGTAATCAAAAATTAATTTGAGCATTCTTGGCTGTACCTAAATTAGAACCCACAATAATTCTAAAATTGTTTTTAACCAACTGACCTGACAGGAGCTCATGAGGAGAAAACTGATGAGTACAGGGTAATTTGAATAATATTTAGTAATGCTGATAAAATATTTTACAGCTCTTTTTTTTTTTTTTCAAATCTGACAAATACAGTATTTCTATTGAGAGGCAGCAGTCTGTGTGTGTGCATATATATAATGCAAATAAATTCTGCATATGTTTTATGTTTTAAAAAGTAACTTCTTCAGAAAGCTTAATAGAAATGCAAGTGTGAGGAGTCACTTTTTTTTGGGGGGGGGGGGGGTGTGATTA
>JANIJG010141130.1:0-14986 GCA_024611175.1 Megaceryle torquata
GAGGATGAGAAGAGAAAGGGAAAGAGGAGGGAAAAAAGCCTCCGGGGCGGGGGGGGCAGCCGGGGTTGGGGTGCGGAGGGAGGGGGTCCCTCCCCGCCTTTCCCCGGGCTGTCGCGGTGATGGATGGCCCGGCCACTTCCCCGCAGCATCCTCACCGGGGGGGGGCGTGGGGCTGGGGACCCCCTTCCTCTGGGATTTGGGGAGGGGGGGGAGCGAGCACCCCACCCAGAGACCAGCCGGGTGCTGCCCGCCCTGGCATCGGGGGCAGACCCCCCTCCCTGGAGACTCTGGGGGACTCAGCTGCACGATGAGCCCAGTCGCTCAGAACCCCCTGTCTGAGTCCCCCCAGCTCATCACACCGGGGGGTGCTGCCAGAGACGGGGGGGGGGGGGGCTGCATGCAGAACCCCCTGCCCATCCCAGATCGCTCCCCGGAAATAAACCCCGAGGGTTTTCCCCTCGCCGGTGCCTCGACTCTGCCCCTTCTCTCTATTTCCCCCCCGCCAAGGCTCCCGTGGAGCCTCCGGGAGCTCCGTCGTGAGCCAGCGCTCCCCCCCCCGCGCGAAGCTGTCGCCCCCGGCCCCCGGGTGATCCATTCGTCCCTGGGTGCGCCGGGGCATCTGTCGCCCGGTTCCCGATTGTTTTAACGAGGAAATTTAGAGCCCGTTAAGCAGCTGCAGTGTCTGCCCGTAGGAAAGCGCGGGCGGGGGGGTGGGAGGCGGGGGGGCCTCGGGGAGGGGCGGGAGGTGCCCCCTCCATCCTTAGGAGAGCTTAGACACGGGTTCTTCTCCCTAAAAATTGTCTGAGAGGGGCTGGGGAGGGTGAGGAAGTGGGGGCAGAGGAGAGAGGGATGAAGGAGAGGATGCAGGAAACATGGAGGGATGGCCGGAGGGGCGCAGGGATGGAGGGAGGGATGCAGGAAAAGATGGAGGGAGAGATGGAGAGACAGAAGGATGCAGGGAGGGAAGCAGAGATGCAGGGAGGGAAGCAGGAAAGGCCTGGAGGGGCAGATGGAGGGAGGGGTGGGGGGGGCAGAGGGATGCAGGCAGGGAGACACGGAGAGGGATGCGGGAAACAATGCAGGGATAGATGGAAAGACAGAGGGATGCAGGGATGGGCGGGGGGATGCGCGGGACAGGCAAGGGCACCGGGACCGGATGGCCCGGGGCCAGCCGTGGGGGCGGTTGAGGGCCAGCGGGAGGGGGGCTCGGGCCGGTCCCGCAGCTGGTGGGGCCGGGAGCTGCCCCCGCGCCGGCTCCGCTGCGCTTCGCAGCTAATTGAGTGAAATGGCTGTCAGGGCTGTAATTAAAGGGGAGCGGGAGTGCTGGGGCAGGCCCCAACCAGATGGAAGGGCCCTTAATTGGTAATTAAATTCCTCCCTGGCAGGTGAGATGGAGCAGCAGCAGCCGGGTCCCCCCCCCCGCCCAGCCGCAGAGGGGAGGGCAGTCAGACGCCGGCCCCATCGGAGGGGGGTGACAGAGCTGCGGGGCTGGGGGTCCCCAGCTCTGCCTCATCCCTCGGTCTGCCAGTTTCTGGAGAAAACGCAGCTCTGCCGTGTCCCCCCCCGGGCCCCTCATCACCCAGCGAGGGGGGAACAGTCACCCACAGGGGACCCCACCATTTTGGGAGGCTCCTTGCCCAGGGCTGTAGGAGGCTGTCCCCCTGGTCTGTGTCCCCTCTGTCCACGGCCCCTCCATCCACACCTCCCCTTGACCCCCCCCCCCATCCCCTTGGAACACGGACAGTGGGTGCGAGGGCAGTGGGGTACAGGTAAGAATGGGCAGGGGGGCTGGAACTCCCCCCTCCACCCTTGATGTTGATCTCTCCAAGCCAGGATGGGGGGGGGAACCACACACTATTTTTCTGTTATCTCCAGATAATGTTGGAGATAATGGGAACGGGGACTGGGAACAGGGACTGGCCAATATTTCATGTTGGCGACGAGGCCCCCAGACCGATATTAATAATGCCCTAATGCCCCCCCCCGCACTGCTGCCCTAACTAAGGCTCTAATCTGGGGGAAGGGGGCACACTGGGCATAGGGTGCAGACAGTGTGGGGGGCCCCACAGCCTCCCCTTTGCTGCCAACTCATTTAATTCCCCATTAAAGCCCCTGCGGTGCCGCCGGCCCCCCGCCAGCCGCGACCTCCGGCCTCTGCCCCCAGCCCCAGTGACCTGTGGGGCCGGCCGGGGGGCCAAGGGGCCGCTGGGGTCAGGGGTTGGGGGCCGGGCGGCAGCCCCGCGGCGGGGGGATGTTAGTTCCAGCGGGGTGGGTGGATAAAGGGGGCTTTATGGCCGGGCCCCCCCGTGCTGGATGCCTTCCCCGGCGCTCGCTATGGAGACGATGGTGCTGGTGACCCCGCGGCTGCACCAGTTCCCCCCCAGACCGGTGCTGAGCTCCCTCTGCCCCGGCAGGATGGGCCCTCCCCAACCCAGAAGCCTCCCGCCGCCGGGAGGGTCCCTCCACGGTTCCCAGCTCCATCCCCCAGCACTGAGGAGCTACGGACACCATGTAATTTACCCGTTAATCACCGTTAGCGGGGTAATGAGGGGCTCCCCGAAGCCCGGCTGTCTCTGCGCGACCTTCACCCCCGGTCCCCCACGGCGGGGACACAGCCGTGGCCACGCGACACGGCGGGGGACAGGAGCTGCAGCCGGGCTGGGACATCCCCACGATGCACCCGCAGATCTGCCCCCCCAGCCCCTGGGGACAGGGTCCCCCCCAGCTTCCTCAGCCCCGTGCCTGGGTGCCCCTGAGCCAGGATTCGCCCGACCCCCTGGAGCAGGAGCACCCACAGACCCCCAGAGGGAGGAGAGCCCCCAGCCGCACAACTGGATCCCATGGAGCTGGGAGCCCCCAGACCCTACGCAGACTGGGTCCCTGGTCCCCAGGAGGGACAGACCCTCCCCCCCCCCGCAGCCATGGGACCCCCTGCCCCAAGGGGCACCCAGCCCAGGGAGGGGGCGAGGGGGTCAGACCCCCAGCGGGGCCGGACCAATGAGGAGCTGGAAGGTGGCAGGGGGTGGGACAAGAAGGGCAGAAGGACCAATAGCCCGTGGGGTGGGTGTGGCCAACGCATGACGCGCAGTGGGTGTGGCCGGCCCCTCCCAGAAGATGCTGAAGAGCTCCAGCCACGCCCAGCCCAGTATGACCCAGTACAGCCCAGTATGGCCGGGGGGGGTAGGGGGGGGCGGGCTCTCTGACGGTAATGGATGGGGGGTGTGGGGGGGTGATTAATGGGGGCCATCGCTCACTGTCCGGCGGGGGCGGGGGGCCCCCCTGCGCGGCGATAACGAGCGGCAGGAATAATGAGCGGTGTCACTCCACTTTTCATGCTGATGGAAAGTCATTACAGGCGTCACCGCCGGCGACAACCGGCCATGAATCAACTGCTCTGCTATGAAATTAAAATCGAATCGCCCCCATCCCCCCTCTGACACCCCCTCCCCACCCCCGGCCAGGGCTGGCGGCACCCAAGGGGGGTGGCTCTGCCCCCTGGCCCAGAGACTCCTTCCCACCCACACTCGGGGCCGCCCCCAGGACAGGACGCTGGGGTCCTGCGTTTCTGGGGTCACCCGTAGGGACACACTCCGGGGAGGGACCCACAGCAGGGGAGCGAGGGGCTCTTCTTCCCCGCAGAGTCCAGACCGACGGTGGGTGAAGGGCTTTGGTTTTATTTGACAACATCCACCCCCTGCAGCCAGGCTGTAGCACCCTAGGGCTGGATCCTGCTCCCCTGACCCCACCCTGCCCCTCTCCAGGGGTGTCCATCCCAGGGGGGCTCAGAAGGAGACACCCATCAGGTTCACTGGCCGCCCACTGTAGCGCTTGGAGACATCGGCCTCGATCTGCAAGACAGAGTTGGGGGGGGGTGTGTGGTCAGGGGGCAAAGAAGGGCCCCTGCAGCATCCCTGTGGGGTCCACCTCCCTCCCTCACCAGCTTCTGGAGCTCCTTGGTCTTCTCCATCAGTCGGTCGAGCTTGGGCTCCAAGGTGCCCTGCTCTGCCAGGGCCTCCTCCCGCTTCTGGCTCATCAGCTCCTTCTTGGCCAGCAGCAGCTCCGCCTGCCTCAGCTTCTGCCGCAGCAGCTCGCTCACACGGTCCACGTACCTGCTGGGGGGCAGCCAGGACCCCCGTCACTCCCATCGCCCACACGGGTGCCATGTCCACCCCCATCGTGAAGCTCAATGAGGTCAAGTGTAGGGTCTTGCACCTCAGGAGGAATCGCCCCAGGGAGCGGTACAGGTGAGGGGTGACCCGCTGGGAGGAGGACCTGGGAGTGCCGGTGGCCACAAGCCAGCGAGGGGCCCTCGTGGCCAAGACCCATGGTCTCCTGGGGCGCTGCTCTGGGTCACCCTGCAGGAGCAGATGATCTCCAGAGGGCCCTTCTAACCCGACCATGCTGGGATCTCCTGCTCCAGATCCGCCCTGCAGAGCCCCACGGTTGCTCCCCCAGCTCTGACCCCCCTGTTTTTGCCCCCTCCCCGAGCCAGGACCTGGGGGAGGCGAGGATCATGAAGAGGTGCTGCATGCTGCGGGTGCAGAGCTGGCCCAGCAGAGCCCGGGTGGTGGCCAGGAGGGAGCCCACGTGAGCACTGGTCTGGCCCTGCAGCACGGCGGGGGCCAGCTGGAACTGGCTGACGGCCACGACGTCGGCTTCCTCCTCCATCTCCACCAGGCGCTGGGACAGGAACAGCTCCAGCTGCAGGAACAGGGCAGGAGGGACACTCCAGTGCTGCCACCCCCACGGTGGGGACGGCGGCAGAGCTGCCCCGTATCTGGTTCCAGTGTCATCCTCACCTCCATGAGCTCGTCGATGAACTGGCTCCGGGTCTCGGTGTTCTCCAGGAGCGTGAGGGCGTCTGAGCCGCAGGCGACCCCCTCAGGCACTGGGGGACAACTGGGGGTAAGCGGGGCAGGGAAGGGACCTCCACAGCTTCGGTCATACCCCCCACCCCAACTTGTCCCACGCAGGTTGCTCAGAGTCACCCCACAGCACTGTTTAGTGGGGTCAGGACCCTGCTCCTGCCCACCCAGCACCCAAGGGGCACATGCTCAGCACCAGGCTGCCCTCTGCACTGTCCCCAGGGGGCCTTTGCGCAGAGACAGGGTGCCCAGAGCCACTGCAGGCAGGGAAGGGGGGGTAGAGGCAGGGTGGGTGCTGCCTGCCACCCATGGCCCCCCCCGAGCGCCTTTGCAGCCGTGCTCACCCTCAGTGCCGGCCTCCAGCACTGTGATCTGCACCTCCTCGCTCTCCCCCTCTCCCCAGTCAATGCCATCATCCTGCTGCAAAGGAAAGGGTGCTCTAGGAGGTGGGGGTGTCTGAGACACCCCCAGGGCCGGGCTGGGGCAGGGTCAGACCCAGCCAGGGGTCACACACCTGGGGATCGGGCTCTACTGTGATCCCCCAGTCGATCTCCTTGCTCTGGGCTCCGCCGGTGGCAGCGGCACCGTCGGTCACGCCGGTTGGCTCCAGAGTGAAGTCTCCCCAGTCGATCTGCGGGGAGAAGGACAAAGGACCCCTGGAACCTCAGGGATGACCCACAGCAGAGCCACCCCCAGCCCCACAGCTCATCCCCAGCCGGCCAGGACGTACCGTGTCCTCCTTGGGCTGCTCCAGCACCTCCTCCACCGCCGGCCGCTCCACCCGCAGGGGCTGGAGCCCCGTCCTCCACTCGTAGACGGTTGTGTTGCCTCTTTTCCCCACGTGCCTCAGCATGGGCACCACCAGCTCTGCAGAGCTGGCAGCCACCGCAGGGACATCGGTGCCAGGCGCAGGGTGGGGACCGTCCCGGAGCCCCCACCCTCAGCCCACAAGGAGCCCCAGCCTGGCTCCCTCCCTGGGCAGTCCCCACACCCAGCCCCTGCCCACCTCTGGCAGACGAATTCCACACAGGCCTGGTACAGCTCGATGGCCTCGGAGAGGGCGCCAGCTCCCACCCCGATCTCGGACAGCAGCGACGGCAGGTCCTTCACCAAGGCCAGCAGCTCCTGGCGCACGTTGTCGCCCTGGGGACAGAGCAGGGACGCGTCAGGGTGAGGAGACTGGCAGCCAAAGCACCCCCGGGGTGTCTTCACCCTCTGCTTGCCGAGCTGGACGTGGGCAGGATGGGGACAGAGGGCTGTGGGGTCACCCTGCAGCCGCCCCCAGCTCCCCCCGCAGCTAAGGTGGCGGGGACACAGCGGTCCCAGCGTGAGCACCGCTGAGGCCAAACACGGGCGTCCAGGGGCTGCTCTGGGGAGGGAGGTGGCCCAGCGGGACCCCTGGGCGGCGGGCGACTCACGGCGATGCCGTACTGCTTGCAGGAGGTGAAGAATCGCTCCCGCAGCTCGGCCGCCCGCAGCTGGCACTCGTCCTCGCGCCGGGCAAAGTCCTGCTGGGCCTGCTGGCACCGGCCGATCTGCTTCCTCAGCGAGGGGAGCTCGTAGCTGATGCTGCGCACCAGGAGGCTGGCCAGCTCGGCTGCCGGGGGGGCAAAGGGGGTGCTGAGAGGCCGTGCCAGCCGCCCACGAGGCCTCCGGGGTGCCCCAGACAGCTCGGTGGCTGTGCCAGCTGCACAGCAGAGACAGCTTGGGGCCCTCACTCCGCAGCCCATCGTGTCCTGCCCCTTTCCTTCATCCTCATCCCTGCTTGGAGACCAAAAACAGCCCCCCCAGGGGCTCTCCAGAGACTGCCCGCAGCCAGAGCCTCCTTACCCAGGTAGGTGTTCTCCTTCTCGTAGAGGGACACAATCTCCTGCCAGTCCTGGGGAGGAAGCAGAGGGTGGGGAAGGCTGTGAACACGCCGACCCCGCCAACCACGCGTCCCCAGGGCCACACTCACCTTCATGCGTTGGGACGAGTACCGTCCAAAGAGGTTCTTGGTGGAGGCCTCAGTGCCCTTGAGGATCTCCACGATCCTCAGGCAGTGGAAGTAGTGCAGGTCTGCGGGAGGGAGGGACGCGGTCAGCAGGGTGCCTGCTGGGTGCCACTCTCTCCCAGCTCAGCCTAGGGAGCACCAGTCTCAGAAGGGACCGTTCCACCACTGCCCCATCTCCTCCTTAGCCGAGGGGAGGCTGCTATAACCCAACCTGCGGGGACAGGTTCCTGGTGGGACACCCCCACTGGTGCCCCAGCATCCCCCCGGGGGTTTCTCAGCCCCGAGCTCCACTCACAAGCCCCCGCGAGCAGCTGCTTGATCTCCTCGTTCTCCGGCATGTCTTGGATGGCCGCATTGATCTTCTGGCGGATGACCAGGACCTGGCTCTGCCATTTCAAGTTGCAGTGTCTCCTGTCCACCAGCCAGTCTGCCAGGGGCGCGGGGTGGAGGGAAACAGGGGGGTCAGCTGGGAGAGGGACCCCTGGGAGGGTGGGTGGCTCTCCAGGAGGGGGTGACCAATGGACACAGGGAGGAGAGGCCCTGGCAGAGCAGCTCCCCGAGCATCCCGTCCCCACTGAGCAGAGGGGACAAACGGGATAAAGTCCCAGCTCCTTCCCCGGGCTGGGAGGGGAGAGGGGTGATCAGGGCGGGGGTGACCGGGACGGGGACAACCCGACACAACACTCAGCGCGAGGCCCAGGAGCTGCCACGTGGCAGGGTGACAGGGGCCGAGTGACAGGAGCCACCCCCCCGCTGGCTACCGGGGAGCCCAGCACCGACCGACCCCACGCCTCTGCCCACCCCGTGGGGCCCCGCTCGTGCCGTACCCAGCAGCTTGCCGGTCTGGATGTCGATGGGCACGGTCTGGTAGTCCTGGGGAGAGACCTGCGGGGAGAGCGGGGGCGCTGGGACGCGGCGGGGCCTGGGCGGAGGCTGGACTGGGACCGGGAGGATGGGACCGGGAGGAGCGGGGAAGGGAGAGGGAGAGGCCGGAGCCGGGGGTCGGGCCCGATCCATCACCTGCATATCGCCCGCCGCCGCTCTACTTCCGCTTTCGCCCGCCCTGCCCCACTCCAGCCAATCCCCGGCCGCGGCTCCCGCCTTCTAGCCAATTAAAACGCGCTGGGTCCAACCTGCCCCTCCCCGCTTCCAATCAGAAGAGAACGACACCGGGACGGCGCCACGTGCCGGCGCCCGGGTTGGCTGGGAGGAGGCGAGTGGGTGGAGTCGCCCCGACCAATCGGAACGGGCTGGGGCCGTGGGAAGGCAGCGCGTGCGCAGAGCGGCGCGTCCCCGGGTCACGGAGGACCGTGGGTGCCCCGGCACCGAGCCGGGATCCCTTGGGGATCCCCAGTTGCCCCCAAAGCGGATCCCAGACCCCTCGGGGATCGCTGGGTGCCCCAGCACCGAGCCAGCGTCCCTTGGGGATCCCCAGCCGCCCCCGAGGTTATTCTGGGATCCCCTGGGGATCCTAGGGAGGCCCCCAGGCCGATCCCGTATCCCTCGGGGATCCCCAGTTACCCCCAGAGCAGATCCCAGACCCCCTGGGGATCATCAGTTGCCCCCAGAGTGGCTCCCAGACCCCTCGGGGATCCCCAGTTGCCCCCAGAGCAGATCCCAGGCCCCTCGGGGATCACCGGGTGCTCCAGCACCGAGCCAGGATCCCTTGGGGACCTGCCCGCTGGGAGCAGCCGCCTCGGGGTGCCCACAGGACACGGGGGAGCAGCCGCCGCCAGCACCATGGGGACATCACGGCCCCGGTGGTACCCGTGGGTGCTCCCCTACCCCGAGCCGGCGCGTCCTCGTGGGACGCGTCCCCACCAGCCGTGTCCGGGCGCGGGGACGCGACGGCGGCTGTTCTCCTCCGACCCTCGCGGCATCACCTCGTCCCCGGGCCGGCGGTGGCCGAGCGGGGCGGTGGCAGCGTGGGGACGACCCGGCGCGGACAGGCGGGTGCCCGCGGGGCAGAAGGAGCCGGCGGGGAGAAGCGGGAGCGGGAACCGGTCTGGCAGCCCGGCCGGGCCAGCCAGCCGCTGGTTTCGGCTAACCCCGCCGAAAACCGCCGGAGCCACCTTCCCGCCGCCTGCCCTTAACTCCTGGCTGCCCGAAACACGCGCCCAGCGCCGTCCCGCCACCCGCCCGCCAGGCCGGAGGGACGGTGCCCGAGCCCGGCACCGGTCGGTGCCACGGTCAGTCCCGGCAGCCGGAGCCGCCGCGGGCCGGCGGCCGCCGTCGGGGCTCAGCCCCGGGTTCCCCCGTCATAAATATTCCGCGTGCCCCGGCCCGGCCCCGCTGTTTGCTCAGCGGGAGGGGTTTGGCCGCGGGTTCACCTTGACGGCAGCGAACGGGCCGGCCGCAGGTACACGGCACCTGCTCCGGCACCGCAGCCGGAGCCGCCCCGGCACCCCCGGGAGGACCCCCGGGCTGGGCGGCCGCAGCGGAGGCGCGGGAGGTGCAGGTACACGGACGGGGTGGCGGCGGTGGGGAGTGGGACGTGGAAACTCCCGCGGCCAGACGGGATGGCGGCACGGCCGCGGTTGGGCGACGGGTCCCGCCCGGCTCTGACGCGAGGAGGGGGCAAGTGGGGACCTGGCGTTGGGGGGCGGGGGGGCGCACGCACAGTAAATCAGCCCAGGAGGCCACCAGCCGTCTTCTCCGGGGTGGTGGCCCGAGTGTCGGTGTCCTTGTCCCCCAGCCCCGGCACATGGAAACGGTGCCAGAGGCACCACCCAGGAGGAGCCGGGCGGCGGTCGGTCACGGCCGAGTGTCACGGAGGGGACGGAGGAACCGCGTTGACTCCCGGGATGGGGACAGGGTGCTGGGAACCCCCTCCCTGTGCCGCCCGGGAGCCGCCCCTTCCCCACCCCTGCCCCGGAGCCACGCTCAGCACCGACACTTCCAGGATTCCCGCACCTTTCCCGGCCGTGGCCGGTCCCACCGATGCTCCCGCCTGTCCTTGCATGCAGAGGTGGGCAAGAGGAAAACCCCGACCCCGGGTTGCTGCAGGTGGTGACCCCCCTCCAGCAGGGACCCCCCCGGCACTTCCCCAGCTCCCACCTGCTTCCCAGTTCCTGTTCCTGTGTGCTTACTGGGCTACAGGCGGCTGATGCGGCAGCTCCCGGCAGTGCCAGCGGCCTTTCCAGGGGCTCGGCAACGTCCAAGTCACCGGAGCATCCCGGTGGCCCCCAGCCCCGGCCCCATGCAGCCCCCCCAGCACCCACCACGAGCATCCCCAGCAGAGATGGTGGGAGAGCGCCCAGAGCCACCTTCGGCAAACATGGCACCGGGCTTCGGCAGCCCCGTGTCCCTTCTCCATCCCCTCAGCTCCGGGATGGCAGCTCTGGGGGGAAGGGGGAAAGGCTGAGGGACCCTCCCGGGAGCGCGTACGACCCCCCCCCTCCATTCCAGGGGCCGCTGGCGATGGCCGACAGCCCCGGCTGGTGGAAGCTGACCTTCCTGCGGAAGCGCCGGTCGGTGCCCGCGGTGCTGTACGAGAACCCCGACGGCCACGCCGCGGGCACCGGCGGCGAGAGCCAGGAGGGGCCGGGTGAAGAGGGGACACCCGGCTACGCCGCCCGCCTCGAGAAGATCGTGGACAAGAGCAGCAAGGGCAAGCACGTCAAGGTCTCCAACTCGGGACGCTTCAAGGAGAAGAAGAAAGTGCGGGCAACGCTGGCTGAGAACCCCAATCTCTGTGCTGCCAGCGAGCGGGAGGAGAAATGACCCAGCCGGTTGTCATCCTCTGGCCACCGCCACTGGCCACCCGGGCTGGTTTGGCTCCGTCCCTCCTGGGGACACTGGACTGCGGGGCTTTGGACGGAGAATGGACTCAGACTGGGGTTGATTCAGGGGAGAAGCAAAGACCCTGTTTCATTGCAGCCCTCCCAGGCTTGTGGCACCCCAGAGGGAGAGGGAGAACTGTCCCTCCCAGCCCCCCGCAGTCAGCAGGAGCCCCCCAAGGCTGACTGGTTCATACTGGGATGAGGATGCTCACCGCAGCTTGGTCGCTTGCCACAGACCAGCAGAGCCCATCGTTCACTCAGCTCTTCCCTGAGTATGACAGCCCCAATCCCAAGGGTGAGACTTGGGGACCCCCCCCCACCGTTCATCTTCCAAGCCCCTGGGGCAGCGTGGCAACAGGCAGAGCCACCAACGCCACATTCTAGCCATTAGTCACCCCCCAACCAGGGGACACGATGCTCCTCTGCCCGAGGGAACAACCAAGCACCCGTGAGTTGCCTCCATGGGGGCCAGGGACGGCCCCAGGCTGCCCAGTAGGAGCTGTATTCCCACTTGCACCCGGGAATGGCTCCCAGAAGGGGAGAACCCCCCCCAGGAGCAGCCCTGGTGGTTTGTTGGGTTGTTGGAAGCTCTTATGATTGCTGATAATTAACTGTTGTTAATAAACCAGGTCTGGAAGCAGCAGCAGCTCAGGGGTGCAGGCAGGGGGAGGGCTCAGCAGAGCCCCCAGCCCCAGCCTGGCAGGGTCAAAGGTCCCCAGAAGGGACCCAACCAGTCACCTCCAACGCAGGGAGTCCCTGACCCCCCAGAGAGGGGGACACACAGGGGTGACTGCCACCAGCCTGAGGTGACTGAGACCAGCCTGAGGTGCCCTCCCCGCGGGGCAGGGTGCGGCCGTGCCTTGAGTCAACAGGAGCAACCACTTCCCAGCTACGACAAAAGCCAGAGGGTGCCAAGCGCTGGAGTCCAAGCCCCAGTTCCTGGCACAAAACCCTCTGCCAGGGCCACCCCGTGCTCCCCCCTCCCAGTCCCAGCCCCCACCCTCAGCTCTGTTTGCTCTGCCTGCGCTCGCTGGCTCCACAGGCTGCTCTTTGTCCTGGGCTGGCAGCACCGGATGGATCCTGCCCATGAGGGAAGGGAGGGAGCAGGGAGGAGGAGAGCTCAACCAGTGCCAATCGTTCCTTTATGCCCATCATGGTGGTATCTGGGCTCCCACCACGCTCCCAGTGTCAGGAGGCCTGGCTATGTTGCCATCCCCAACCCCAGCAAAGCCCCCAGCCCCTTCTTGGGGCATCAAGCTGCCACCTGCCACTGTCCCCTTGTGGTGACACCAGAACCTGCACCATCCCCTCCTCTCCCACCACCACAGCTGTCCCCAGGGACCAAGGCCACCAAGCCTGTAACAGTGGCACAAGGGGCGCGACATCTGCCAGGGCCACCAAACTCAGCTCCCCCAACCCGGGGCTGTCCCCTCCCACTCCCACCCACCGGGCTGGTGCTTTGCCCAGCACGACACAGCCAGGAACCCCCGAGGGATGCCCAGTTCTCCAGGGCATGATCCTGACTGGAAAGCCAGCGATGGGAGAGCAAACACTGAGCCGGGGAGGGCGAAGGTTATCAGGGACTGGTTTCACTGGGACGCAGTCCAGGGAGCTGCCAGCACCCTGCGCACGGCCGCCAGAGCCGGGGTCCCCGGCTGCACCCGGCAGCGCCAGCTGGAGAGCGCGACCCGCCCCGCAGGGTGAACATTAACCAGCCCCCTCCCCTCTCTGCACACATCGGGATTTATTTACTCCAAGCAGCTGCAGGGGGGACGGGGGACAGGACAGGACCAGGGGGTGTTCTGCCCCTTCCCCCAAGAAGCAGGCTGAGGTTTGGGGGTTCTCACGGTGGCACCGGGCACAGCCAGCTGCGAATGCTGGTGACGTCAAAGCTGCGATTCACGAAGTCACTGGGCAGAGTGGAGGTGGCAGAGCCAGGGCTCGGGGAGTCAGCCCGCGGCTGGAGCACAGCACACGGCTCCAGCTGCAGCACGGGGCGCAAGCTGAGGCAGTGGCAGGATGGGGGGGGGGGGTTGCCGGGGTCATGCTTGGTCCCCCTGTGATCATTAACATGATTAATTAACCACCAGCAGCACTGGGAGCAAATGGTCTCTGGGACACAGCGGTGGCTCTCACCCACCTCAGAGGGAAGCAAAGCGGGGTGAGGGTCTTGGGAGGTGGACCAAAGCCCCTCCCAGCACCCATGGAGCTCAGCACCCATCTCCCAGGGGAGCCCGGTGCCATTCTCCAGGGAAGGGGGACAGGGGGGTGAGTTTGGCACAAGCGACGCTCCCGACGGGGTGAATGTGGCCGGGGGTCTCACGGGGCGACGCGCTCGAAGACCCACTCGCCCTCTCCCCGGTGCGTCATGGCTCCCAGGGCAGCCGGGCCCTCCCGCGCCCGCCGGAAGACGATGCGGTCGTGCAGGCGGTTGGTCTGTCCCTGCCAGAACTCCACCACCTCTGGCTGCAGGATGTAGCCCCCCCTTGGTAGAGAAACGTGAGGTTTTAGGGGGGTCCCTGTGGTGGGGAGCACCCGCAGCCCTCTCCCTGACTCACCAGTACGCTGGCTTCGGCACCGTCGCGTCCCGGTAACGCTCCTCCAGCTCTGCGTTCTTCTTCCTTAAATACTGTGGAGAACCAACGCTGGGGGGTGTCTGGGGTGTCCCCCGTTCTCCCGGCCCCTCCGTGGGGAAGGGGACGGCCGCTCACCTCCCGGTCCGGGATGACGGTGCTCTGCCGACTGACCACGGCCCCGATCTGGCTGCTCCTGGGGCGGGAGTGGAAGTACCGCTCCGATTCCTCCTCCGGCAGCCGCTTCACCAAGCCCTCGATCCGCACCTGGGCCGGGCACCGGCACCTGGGTGCCCACATCCCCCGGCTGCCCCGTCCCCTGACTCCCCCCTCAAAACGTGGGCACCCGTGAACCCCGTCTTGTCACCCATCCAAGTGTGATCCCCACCCAAAGGTGTGAGCCCCAAGGTCCCACCGTAAGAGGGGAGCACCCGCTGCCCGACACGACGCCATGGGCCTGACTGTGCTCGCTCTGCTCCCCCCAGACCCCCACATCCCCAGGGGACTGCGACTCACCTGCCGGTTGAGGGGCTCCCAGTAAAAGACGAGTGAAGCGAAGGGGTTGGCGTCCTGGGGGAGAGATAAGACACCAGTCAGTGTACCAGCATCACTCCCAGTTACCAGCATCACTCCCAGTTGAAGACGCTCTCATTGCAGATGTCCCTGCTCACTGTGGGGGGGTTGGACCAGATGGGCTTTACAGGTCCCGTCCCACCCAAACCAGTCCAGGATTCTACGATTCACCATAGCAGGACCTGCCTACACGTGGTGCCCACCCAGACCAGGGCTGTTATGCTTCCCCAGGAGCCTCAGCCCCGGTGCAAAGGGGCTGGAAAAGCTGCCACCACCCCCCCACACACCCCTGGGGACACCCCGGAGCCCCCCCTCCATGGCCACAGCCCCTCACCAGCTCCTTCCCCTTCCGGCTCTCGTGGTTGGTGAAGAAGCGGAATCCGTCCTGCCCGAAGCCCTTCAGCAGCACCATGCGGGCCGAGGGCTTCCCGTCCCTGCGGCGGGAGAGGGTGGTGGCCGGGGGACCCCCGCACCGTTCCCCGCTCCTCACGGTGTGTGTCCCCCCGGCCTCACCTGGTGCAGGTGGCCAAGCACATGGCGTTGGCCTCGCCGATGGCCGGGCAGCCCACGGCGTCCTCAAACCACACCCTGAACTGCTCGATGGGGTCGTGGGAGGCCAAGTGCTGCTCCTCAAAGGCCTGGGAACACCGGGGACACTGTCAGAAGGGGACACCCTGGCCCCCGGGGAGACAGCCAGCACTGGGGGGGTCACACCAGCCTCGAGGGTGAGCCCAGCCCTGGGGTCTTGGGGATACAGCCAGTGGGAAAGAGGGGAGAGGGGGGTTACCCCACATCTTGTGGACAGCTTGGGGTGGGTCACCCCAATTCCAGCCTAGCCAGCATAGGACGGGGGCGCCCCAGGGACTGCCCAGGGGGGACACCCCAAGGCCAGGGGCCCCACAGTCACGAGGGGGGAGCCACCCCCGTTCCAGGGGGGAACACTGCCCGGACGGAGGGACAACCTGGGGGGGGTGACCCCAATTTCGGGGTCCCTAGCGCGGGGTCACCCCAGTCCCACAGCGTCGCTACCAGCACGAGACGCGGTGGCGGGGTCACCCTGGACCTCGGGGACGGCGCGGGGGGGGGGGGGGGGGGGGGCCCCCCCCCCCCCCGGGGGGGCCCGGCGCGGGGGGCCCGCCGCGCCCCCCCCCCCCCCCGACGCCCCCCCCCCCCCGCGCCCCCCCCCCCCCCCCCCCCCCC
>JANIJG010141190.1:0-14980 GCA_024611175.1 Megaceryle torquata
CTGTGCGTGATCGGTGTCTACCATTCCTGCAGGCAGCGTATTTCCAGTCATGTGATTGTGTGACACTGTAGAGCAGAAAGCAAAAAAAATGTAGGATTTTTACACTGACATTTCTAGAATTACCAGAATAAATGGGCTGATTGAACCTCTTCCAATCCGCTTCTTAAATCAACCTTAATAATGAATCTGATATTTAATTTGAAGCTTTCTGAGCTCTCCCCCCTGTAACTTATATCTGTGTCCAGAAAAACACATATTCTTTTGTTTACTGAAAGCACCATTTCCTTTTTTAACGAGAAAAATGGATTCCTTTTTCTGTATGTTTGTTCTATTTGAAATTACTTTGGTTAAAGCCAAGAGTTTTGGACCCAGACCTACTGTTCTTGTTACGAGTCTATATAAAGCATGTGATTATGTTCATTTTCAATACATTTCAATATTTATGACAAACTTACATACAATGTTTATTTTCAAGGTTATAATTCCAAATAAAAGTAATTTAGTAGGTAAATTCTACAGTTACTGTATAGGAGCAAACTGTAGAAGTAGGCCAGGAGTGACATTATGTATGAAATATGCTAAGAACTGAAGTTAAACCCTTGATTCTGTCAAAGGAAAGTGTAGTTTATTTTTTAAATCTGACGTGCTAGAAAGAAAATGGCTTGGGTAAGCAAGACTACTTTAATTCTCTTTCCTTGCCTATTTTTCTGTTGTAAATATTTGTATATTGCTGTCCAGATATCTGGGGAGGGAACCTCTTTTTCTTGTTTGCAAGGATGTCAATTATATCAGGTTGTTGAAGTATCCATATTATGTTCCACAAGTGCAAACTTAGAAAAACACAGGCATCTTTCAAACACTTGTTTTGCCTTTTGCAATTGAAAGACACTGATTTTTAACTACGGTAAGCAAGGAAAAGCCTCCAGTTTGGAGCACTGTTGCTTTACAGATCTCTAGCAAACAAACCCATCACAAGGCTTTGGTACTTGTATTAACTAGAGTTACAACTGCGTGGAGTTTGTTAATTAAAAATTGCCCCCAAATAAACCTTTCTTTGCCTTTCGCTGTTACTCTGCTTGAACCCCTGCAAAGCAAAGGTGCTTCCCAGGCCATGCAGGCAAGGCTGCTGAGTCATGATCGAGGTGAACTCTCATGAGGATGATACTTAAGACACAAAGGTCCAGACTAAGAGGTTTGCCCTCTGGACATCCAAACACTCCTGATGGTGGAAGCAATGGTCCCAGTAGGTTACCCTGCAGGATAACCTGCTTTTCCCAGGTGGGATGGACACAGACTTCTCAACTGCACTGTGTGGTGTAAGAGGGATGGACCCGTAAAGAGGAGCTAAAGTTCAGGTGGTGAAAAAGTCCTGGGAGCAGGGGTGACAGAGGGTGAGGGAGGTGGGGATTCAGCTGCAATGTCATTTTCTTTCTGGACAATTACACATATCACTCCCAAGAGGAGGCCTTTTAAATCAAAATCAAAAGGAGCAGATTAACTTCTTAGCAGGCTGCCAATCCCTTGAAACAAATCTGCTGATCAAGACTTTGCAGATTCTGTAGTAGAGGCAGAGACACCGTTTTTCCTCCTCCCAGCTCCAATGTAACACACCCTGTATTTTTCACCAGAAGAATCTAGGTGATACAACCTGCAATTTACACTGCCAGTCTTCTTGATTTGTCTGTCACTTTGCTGTCCCAGAGAGGAGGGTAATCTCTCAGCACCGAGTCGCTGATTTGGGCCAAGGAGGAGTATCTCCTTGATCATGCAAAGTCTGGTATAGTATAAACTTAGGCTAAATTGGCATTAGGCTTCTGAAGCAGTCAAAAGTCAACCTCTAAGGTAAGGTAAGCAGTTTTATGACCAGGAGAGAAGGCTGCCTTACATCAGCTTCCTCCTCACCTGCATTACTGAATGGCTGAGCTCTGTCCCGTACTAGGTGAGCTGTGCTGAGATTCTGGTCTTTGCTTGGAAAAAGTCCTTTTTACCAAGATAAAATGTAAATCTCCAAGTTTTGCAACAGAAACATCAATTATGGCAAGGTATTTGATAAAACTAATTGTGACTTAAGTAGAGGATGGAGACTTGTAATACCAAACTGTTGTGTCTTTCAGTGTCACTTGCAGGTCGTGTACTTGTTTAACGAAGAGAGTTTGTCCCATTCCCTTCCCTCTGATGTTCCCCCACTTCACTTCACTTCACTTCACTTCACTTCACTTCACTTCACTTCACTTCACTTCACTTCACTTCACCTCCTCGGTAGCTTTAACTGAATTCTCTCCACGACCTCCCTCCTGCAGCTGTAGAGCCCTCTGCTCTATTACCCCGCTCCTTGGTGATCTGCAATGAGCTCCTGGGACTTGCTTGGTACCTCCCTGAGCTTTTCATCTGAGACTTGGGAATGGACTTCAGAAAGTCTTACTTCCCCCTCTCTTCTGGGTTCTATTTTTGTTCCTTTTTAGCTACGGCTAGAACTTTGTTTCACTTTAAACCATAAGCCAGACTTTTGCCTCCTTCCCATTCTTCACTCCCAACTAACTAAACTTTGCATTTTTATTGTCAGTTCAGCAACTCAGTGGCTTTACCAATTACAGATCAGACATGTTTTAGGGAATGAATTATTCACTCCTGTGAAATATTCTTCACTTCTGTGAAATAAAACATGTAAAGTTTTTATTTCTGTTCCACTACATGGACCTGTCACTGCAGCTTTGTGGGAACACTTGCAGGCATCACCTCAACCAAAAGAAATTCTGGTTCATGAGGCAAGTGTTGTTTTGTTGGCAAAGGGAAAGCTGAAGAATTCAGAGGATTTTGTTTTAAAGAACTGCCAAATTAAGTTGACTCTGGAAATCCAGGTGCATTTGCAGACCTCTGGCAGTCATCCCAAAGGGCTGGTGACTGCCTCACTCTCCAGTATAGGCACATTCTGTGTATTACCATTACAGCAATTGTGTTGCCACATTGGCTCTGACCATTTGTAAAACCTCAATGTTAATTTACAGACATGTTTAAATAATTAAATGGTCTCCATATGTGCTACGGTAACTGTTGCAGAAGTGCTGCTGGAGCCCCAAACATCTTTTCTCTGCCAACTGATCTTGCATAGCTGAGGTTTGCAACAAGTTCTCTGTTGGTGGACCCAAATACCGAGGCAGAAATCACTGCAGTCACCAAGAACGTGATCTGGTTTAGCCAGACAAGTTTATTTTGGATAGGAAAAAAAAAAAAAAAAGACATTTGGTTAGTTCATTTCTCACTGTTACTCTTAAATTTCAATTAGTGCTATTATTAGCAAGTACCTAAGCCTAACAGAAAGACTTTCTTTTTTTATTATTACTACGATTACAAAAGAAAATTTGACTTTCAGCACTTGCAGGGACAAGCCACAGTCACACCAGGTAAAATGCTAAGCTCTCATGATACAAAATGACTGGTACTAAAATAATGAAGTGAGCTTCCAAATTCTCCACTGTTGTGAAGCAGGAACTGTGGTTCTTCTAAGTTTTCATTTCTGAACAGCAGCTGTGGATAGGAGGTATTTGTGAAAGCTGCTCATGGCTTTGAAGTACAATAGAACTGCAGAAGTTCTAGTCTTCTCATAATTTGATTTTGATGCTGAGTTACTGTAGGAAGTCTCATAAGCAGACTGCTCTTTGAAAGCTGCTGAGTCCACGCCTTTGCCCTAGGATTCCTCTGCTGCCAGTCACAGATATTTGACTCCAGTTATTGTTGAGATTCTCATTTTGGATGGCAATCACATCCTCTTTCTGCTTATATTCCTGAGTTTTGTCTGCCTTTGTCTGCTTTTGATTCTTTTCTTTTACAGGCAGCATCAGTATTAATTAGTATCTGTCCTCTGCAATAAGAAAAATGTTTCAGAAAAAGGACACTCACCAGTATGAATTAAAAGGCCAATTAAAAACAAACAAACAAAAAGGCAACTCTACAGCAAAGATCTCATTAGAATACTGTTAACAGCTAATGTCACACTCCAGAGTTCAGTGGTGAATACTATAAACATGTAAATTGTTAATATCAGCCATCTAATAAGGATTCATGTGCATGGGAAGGGGAACTGACTGTTTCCTTCATCACTGAAGTAGCTACTGAAGTCAACACTGTTCCAAACAATATGAAACCAGAGACTGACACAGACACTTTTAGATGGTGCTTTCACACATTTTTATGATCTGGAGCCTTTGTGTTTCTCCTGTCTGGAGGGAAATATGCAATCCATATGTTAGAGGGGTAGGTCTTGCCTTGCTGATGATCTCACAGAGTGATATTCTTGGGTAATCTTGTGTAATCTGTCTCGATATTGACAGGAATTCTTATTTTTCACTTTATTAGTGTCTCTGAATGAGTGAAAATCCTGGAACAGTAACATTTGCTTGATTTTGATAGCAACAAATGGAACTTCCAAGTCGTTGCAAACTATCATGCTGTGGACTGTCACTAGAACCACTTTGAAGGCTAAAGCAGTTCTGACTGTTTTAATGATCTGATTTGGTGAGAGGCAGCCACATTCCCTTTTGTCCTTACAACTTATTAATGCAGTTACAGAGATGGTAAAACAGAAGGGAATTCACCTCTGTCTTCCTACAAATTTTGTTCCTGTGTCAGGTACTAAAAGCTTTTCTACTAAACGGAGTGGAACTGGACCTTTAATAAGCACTGATTTGGAGAGCTGTGAATTCAACATTCAAGGGTTACTTGTCAAGCTTTGCTAACCATTTAAATTTGTTCCTGTGTCGAATAGTTTTTTAATCTCTGCATATACAGTCTGGGCTTTGGAGTTCACACCTTGGCTCAAAGCTGCTACCCTGAAGAAGACCTTATCATCTAGATTGGGAGGCTGTAAGAGGAAAGACCTTCAAAGAGCTTGCTGGTGCATCCATCCTATTGCTACTGCTGTGTTAAAGGATCTTGTTCCATCAGTGGATTCGAGGAGCATCTTGACAATGCTCTTAGTCATCTGGTCCAGATTTAGATAGTCCTGTGAGGAGCAGGGAGTTGGACTTGATGATCCCTATGGGTTCCTTCCAACTTGGGACATTCTATGAGCTTCACCCTCAGAGCAGCAAATGCTGTTTCTTCCCACGGCTCCCACTGGAAGACCCATCTGCCACTGAATGTGAAGTTTCAGTGACACTGAATCTTTAATGGTTACACATCACAACTGGTAAAATAATTTTTTTCCACGATTAGCCTACATGTATATTTTCCTATTCTAACATCAGCCTAAAAGATAAGTTTCTTTCCTTCCCCCCTTTTGTCCACACAGGGCTGCAGGAAGCCATGATTACCCTTGGCCTGCATTTGGCCCTTAAAGCATTTCTGGACAGTTTTAAATACGAAAATTCCTTTCTTTTCCTACCTGGTTTTGTAGAACTTCCATTCCTTCAACACAGCACTACCCTTGCTTTGCAAATCCAGATACTACTGTAACACATTCCCTCCTTTCCACTTCCATGTTAATTCATTCTTCTTCCCATATCTCTTCTTTCTGACTTTCTTGTTTCTTTCTTTGCCATCTTCTATTTTGGTTATTGCCTTTTTCCCCCTTTTCAACACTTTTTAAAAGCAAAAGAAATGAGGCACCATATAGTGCTCCTTTTCTTGGCTTGACATGTTTCTTAAAGAATAATTACTATCCTTAAGAGTTTGCTACAACACAGCCCTAAAGCACTCCCTGTGCTGCAGGCCCCTCCCTGATGAATTAGACATCCTCAGAAATAATCCCTATGTATGGAAGATGAGACAATAACTCTGGCCCACAAAAAAAGAAAAAAAAAAAAAGAATATAAATAAAATGGGGGATCTGTCAGGCGAATTTCAGTGCAATAACCACATGTGGTGGGATAGCCACAGCTAACAACCAAATTCCCACCAGCTACCTACTCTCAGACCCCCTAAGTGGGAAGGGATGGGCAGGGAAGCAAAAATGGGAAGAACAGAAATAAGAAAGTTCATGGGACAAGATTAAGCCAGAGAGATCACTTACCAATTACTGGTGCAGGCAAAACAGCATCAACTTGGGAAAAATCGATCTATTGCCAGTTAAATAATTACTGAATCAGGCAGTGAGAAACAAAAAGACTAGTGTTAAAACAACACTTTTCCTTATCCCTTCCCCAGGCTAAATTCAATCTTTCACATCAGACTCCTCTCCTCCTGCCCTTGTTACCACTGCAGACACACTGTCCCTCCAGCGAGGCAACAAGTGGTGCAAGGGGGGTGTTTATGGTCAGTAAATAGTGGTTTCTTTCTGCCGTTCCTTTCCTCCACATCTTCTTCTGACCCAGTGTGGGCTCTCCACAGGCTGCAGCTTCCTTCAGCAATATCCAGCTGCTCTGGTGTGAGGTCCTCTCTCCATGGGCTGCAGTGTGAATATCTGCTCGAGTGCCTGGAGCACCTCCTCCTCCTCCACCTTCTCTGACTGTCGTCTGCACTGCTGTTTCTCACCTGTCTCCTTTATTTTAACTCTCCTGCCTATTCAGTGGTTTTTGCCCTTTCTTAAATATATTGTCACTAAGGCACCACCAGCCTCCCTGGTGGGGTCAGCTGTGGCCAGTGAGGTCCCCTAGAGCCTGGAAATGGTTGTTTCTGGCAGGTGACAGTCCTTTCACAGAGGCCAGCCCTGCAGCCTCCCTGCTGCCAGCACCTTGCAACTTATAGTCAACACACTATATTCCTTTGGCATCCAAAAATCAGCCTCCAAATAGATGTCTATGGTAAAAACAAGGACCATAAACAAAGATATCTCAAAGCAGTAGCGGAATACTTCTGGGATAAACAGCACTTCCACGGGGCTCCTCCTCAGTCTCTCCAGTACTGCTCCTGCCCATCTCTCTGTAGTCTATTACCTACAGACTCAAAACTGCAGGCTTCCCACTGAAGATGTGCTGCCTGAGGAAATCATGTATCATATGCTTTAACTGCATTATTATTATTATTATTATTATTATGAGAATGCTACTGCAATTACTTAACTTTCTTTGTTCTCTGGAATACATTTCAGCTGAAAAAATATTGCTCAGCTAGACCCATTAGTAAGTTTTAATTTGTAAAGCGTTTTCTTAGGGTCTGTTTGATGAATTCTCAAAGCAAATTTGCAGAGCCGGATTTCAAAATTAATGCAGCAAATAGACCATTGTTTTTGTGCAGTGTCTCACTCTGATTTCTCATGCCTTGCCTTACTGGAGTTTCTCCTTGTGTTCTGAATGACTTAATAATAACAACAAAATCTGTGCTGGTGTTTCTGTAGCTGAAGTCATACAGCAATAGAAAAATGTTTACTGTCTTTCAGCTGAATAAAACACAACTGTTAAGCCCCAAAAGGTTCAAAATCAGCATGAAGATAGCTGTATTTTACTAAACTATGCAGGACCACGAGGCTAGAATGATAGCCCTCTTGTATTAGGTGAGACTCAGTTTAACTACACAAGCCTATATTGCACAGAGATGGGCAGGAAGAACAAACTGAAGTTCACCAACACAGCACATTTATTAGTCTACATGCTAGTAAGCAAGCTGTCTTGACTGGATGACCTTGGGAAATACTTACTCCACCTAGTGAAATGTGAGGAATATTTCAAGAAGAAAGACCTTGGAAACAGAGGGAGGATTAAAAATGTTAGTATTTTAGTTCAGGTGAATTGGGCTTTTAGGTGATTATTTTCCACATTGACCAGATGGTGTCTCTGGTGACCACTTAGCTTGGATACTGCAGCTGAAAACCTGAAATGAGGTTGGACACCAGAAGTGGGCAATAGATGATAAAGAGCGGAAGATGCCTATCATTATGTTAGGGTTCCAGGGTTGCTGGGTTGCTATGTTAGAGCTGGGAATCATAAATTGATGTTTTTGTGTGTGTTTTGGTGCTGCTTCTCCTTGCACTGAAGTGATCTAATTGCTTTTATTTAGGACTAGGCAGAGCTCCTGGCAGTCCCTATCTTCCTCCTGACACAGAGAGGTAGAGGTTGCTGGCAGGCAACAGAGAAGGAGTTTTCCCTGTTCTTTAAAATGCTTGGAGAACCAGAGGGTAGATCTCTCCTCACAGGACTGTCAGGGGGAAATGGAGCAGAAAGTGTATATTGCCCTGCTTCTCTCTCTCCTCCTTTTTCAGACAGATGGTTTAGACACAGCAACTTTCCTAGCATTCAGCACCGCCACTGAAAGCTTCCATCAGAGAAGTGCATCAGGCATCACATGCTAACATACAACTTAGTACATATTCTCTAGTGGGAAGATTCATTTGGAAAGATTTTGTCTGGCATGAATTTAACTGACACCAGGGCAGAAACTGCTTTCAGAACGTAAATTATCATTTCCCTTTATGCAATAACGCTTTAATACACAAATCAAAAGACAAAACATTACTTATGCAAAAGATGCTGCTTCTACAAGTACCTTTTTAAACCTATATGTAGTATTCAGTCTGCTGGGAAAAGTACAAATTGCTCTTAAATCCAATGGAGATGGGGATAAGTAACCACCAGTCCATCTAACTGCAGTAGACCACAAATCATGCCCCAAGGCTGGGCTAAACCTTGCCTTCAAGCCTTTTGCCATAACTAAACTATGCCAATCCTAAACATCCCCAGAGGCGTCCTAACTACCTGCTTGTCCTGTGACAGCTGATAAAGAGCTAGCCCCTTGTCGAGTACCCTGTGCACTTTGTTGTAAGCACCATCAACAGCCACATTCATCCCATCACAATTATCAAATCACAGAACCACAGAAGGGTTTGTGTTGGAAGGGACCTTCAGACTTCACCTAGTTCCAACCCCCTACCATGTACAGGAACATCTTTCACTAGATCAGCCTGCTCAAAGCCCCATCCAGCCTGACTTTGAGCACTTCCAGTGATGGGGCACATGACAGTTTTCAGTCTGCAAATTACGCAGTGATAACAATGCCTGCAGAGTCAGCACTGTGACCTGCTTTCCTGAGTGAGGAAAGAGCAGTCAGCACTGTTTTCAACCTCTTTCCTGCCTTGAACTTTCCCAGTTGCAGGCAGGGCTTGTGCATGAGCTGAAGGCACTCACCAGTTCCTGACATCTGGGTACCAATATCTGCAGAGTAACTGGAGTATCTACAGTTTCTGGGGCTCCACTTATACTGGAACTGGTAGAATAGGGTCTGGACCAGTTCTGTGGCTTGCCAACAAATGCAAAGTGTGACACGGAGTGTCATGGCAGTGTGACTCCGATTGATCCCTTCCCTCTCCATAAGCAGCTTATCCATACATGTTTCTAAAAGCTCAGGTTTACAAGTCTTACAGGTCACACAGACCAAAATAGACATTGCACTTTCCCCTATTCCTACAGCAAGTCCTCGATCCCTTCAGATGACACTACAGACTGTTTTTAATGTTTCCAGGGATGGGGCATCTACCACCTCGCTGGGCAACCTGGGCCAGTGTTTCACCACCCTCACTGGAAAAAAATTCTTTCTTGTATCCAGTCTAAATCTATTTTCTTTTAGTTTAAAGCTATTTCTCCTTGTCCTGTTGCAACAGGCCCTGCTAAAAAGATTGTCCCCATCTTTCTTATAGGCCCTTTTTGAGTACTGAAAGGCCACAATAGTCTCCTTGGAGCCTTCTCTTCTCCAGGCTGAACAACATCAACTCTCTCAGCTGGTGTTCCAGCCCTCTGATCATTTTTATGGCCCTCCTATGGACCCGGTGCATGTTTGCCAAGTATTGGAGACCCCAGAGTACTCCAGGTGGGACCTCTTGAAAGTGGAGTAGAGCAGCAGAATTTCCTTCTTGGACCTGCTGGTTACGTTTCTTTCGATGCATCCCAGGACACGGCTGGCCTTCTGGGCTGCGAGCGCACATTGCTGGCTTGTGTTCAGCTTTTCATCCACCAGCACACCCAAGTCCTTCTCTGCAGGGCTGCTCTCAGTCACTTCATCCTGTGTTGATACTGGGGATTGCCCCAACCCAGGTGCAGGACCTTGCACATGACCTTGTTGAACCTCCCTCATGAGGTTCACATGGGCCCACTTCTCAAGCTTGTCCAGATCCCTCTGAATGGTTTTGCTTTTATATCTTCATAATTTGCTCTTTGAGTCTCTTAAGAGAAAATATAAAGTTAAATCTCACCTGAATAAAATATTTTAAAGCAAATTTTTATTCTCTCAAATAAATAACTTTCTATTACTTCATCATGTAATTTCCTCAAGTCAAATAAGTGCAGTAATTATTCCCAATATAAATTTACTACAGTAAATTGCACAGCATTAAACGTACCTCTGCAACACTGAAACTGAGAAGACTGCACCTTCACATAGTGTGATTCTGAGGATATTTTAGAATACCTGTGAAGAAACTGATGTCCCTGGAGTGGTGTACTGGTTTCCTCAGGTGCAGGAATAGCATAACAAGTGCGGGCACTGACAGCAGCAGGCGTGTGTGTAAGGTATGTCAAGAGCCTCTTGCATATCTAAGAAAGCCCTTGTGACAGAGCAGAAAATCCTAAAGTATGTTACTTAATGAAAATGCAATGGCATGTGGTAGTAATTACCAGTGAAAACACTTGCAATAGGGTAGCAAGGTGGCACAGAACTCCCTGGGAATCATTCTGAAGTCAGTATTTGGGAATGTAAGCAAAACATAACCTTGTGATAAGAAACGGGTCTGTGTACAAGGTCAAAAGGCAAAAACTACACAGGTCTGACATCTGACATAGCGTGTCTGCAGTGCCGTAGGGCCATGTGGTACCACCTACTCTGCAAGCAACAAGAGACTGGGGGAAGCAACACACCCAGCTGGAAGAAAGCCTGGAACACCAAGACATGGGTGACCTTGCTATTCAATGTCACACAGGCCAAATCACTTGCACAGCTTCTGCTCTCTGTGGTGTCAGAATTACTGTGACTGGCCAGTACTTTCCCACTGACCAGAGCATCCCACATTTATGAGATTATTTTATTGTATTATTCCCACTTAATGAGTATTCTATGAGCATGTGCCCATTTTGCTTAATTTCCCCATGCAGGAATGAAAAGAGTATCTCTCCAGACAGAATCTCTGTGATGACTGGGTGTCTGGACAAGTGCATGTAGACTTGCTCTTAACCACCGCTAAGCTTTTTCAGGGGATGCTGGGAGGTGATTTCTCCAAGAATGTATTTCCATTAAATTACCTAAGCTGGTACTTCCAGTGGCTGTTCATTTGCCTAATGTCTGGTGGTTTTTTGCATCACTTACATGCTACTTTGCCATTACTGTGGTAGAAACCATAGAAATTACAGAAAAGTCTGGGTTGGAAGAGAGTTTTGTAGATCATCTGCTCCAATCTTGTGCTGAAAGCAGAGCCTTCATTTGAGTCTTCCAGGTACCTAACAAGATGAGTCTTGAATATTTCTAGATATTCTACCATGGATAATCTATTTCAATCTTTAATTGTTATCAAAGCAAAGGCTTTTTTTTTTTCTTGTATCCAGGCAGCATTTCTCCTGGAGCAACTCGTGTCCATTTTCTCTCATTCTGGTACTGGAAGAGAGCACATCTCCTCTAGAACACTGTTTAAGTTACTGGAACACTGTGATTAGATCTCTCCTGAGCTTTTATCTTCTCTCAGCTGAGAAAACTCAGTTCTTTCAACCTTTCTTCATATTATGTTCTCCAGCTCTCTAATAATTTTATGTGGCCATCCACTGGACTCTCAGTTTTCCAGTGTTCTTGAACTAAGGGAATTGAAACTGGACACAGTATTCCAGGTACCAACAGCTGTGGAATAATCACATCCATGGAACTGCTGACTGTGTGCTTGGTGACACAGTCCAGGAGGATGTTTGCTGCCTTTGCTGCCAGGACACACTGCTGGATGATGTTCAGCTTGCATTCCCTCAGGCCTTTTCAGCAGAGTTGGTTTCCAGCCACTTAGACCCCTGAAACAAGCAGCCTGTATTGCTGCTTGGGATTACTCTGTCACGTGCAGGGATATAAATTTATTGTTCTTAAATCTCATGCAGCTCTTGTTAGACCAATCTTCCAGTCAGATGAGGTCTATCTGTCTGGTGACTTTTTCCCAGTTCACCATTGTTTACAGTCTTGACAAGGATGCATTTAAACTTCTTCATCCATAGTTTGTAAAACTTTGGGTAGTGTTGAACCCAGTACTGGCTCCTGAGGAACTCCAGTTAGTAGTGGCTGCCAATTTTACTTTGAATCATTAAACACCACTTCTGGTCACAGCAGTCCAGACAGTTTTCCATCTATCTTCTGGTCCATCTGTCTAGTCCATAACGTTCCAGCTTGTCAACAAGGATATTTTGGGAGATACTACCAAACACCTTACTAAAATCAAGCTATTGTTCTCTATAACTCTCCCCTCACCTACCGAGCAAGTTGTTTTATCATAAAAGGCTATCACCTGATGTATAACCTTTCTCAGTCACCTTCATTTGCCTGGAAATACCTTCCATGAGGGCTCAATCCACAGTTTTCCTCGGAAAAGAAGTCTGAGTGGTGTGTATTTCCCCAGGCCTTCCTTTACGCCCTTCTGTAGATGAATATAATATTAATCCTTCCCTTCTTGTGTGGGACTCCCTGACCTTCATGACCTTTCAAAGATCATAGAACGTGGTTTTGCAATGAGGTTAGGCAACTCTTTTAGCTTCCTCAGCTGCATCTCATCAGGTCCCATAGACTTGTAAATACTGGGTTTGTACAGATGGTCCCTAACTCAGCTCTTCTCCACTATTGGTAAGATTGTGTATCTACATTTCCTGTTCTTCTAAACCCCCTGAAATTGCACATTGTTAAAATGAACACTTCCTGTCATTGAATCATTTTATATAAAAGTAGTTTTTAATTTTTGCTTCCATTTTATTCTGATTATGATTATATAGTTCACTTGTTAAAGAGAGGACTTTTATGCCATTTGAGACATCTACAATGCAGCTGCAAATAAAAATACTTTTTTTTTTTTACATAGAAATCATCAAAATAGTTTTTTCAATGAATCAATCCAGGTTCTCCACCACGAGCTTGTGATACCTGAATATACAATGCCAAAAAAAAATTAAAACATCCCAGAGGAAACACTAAATAGCTGTGAAGCTAACAGATAGAAAAGGCAAGTACCCTTGGTTTTTGAAGCACTATTTCTTGCTCAAAGCTGAAATTTCATAATAAAGCCAAAGCAGAACACTCCACCATGGGTATGTGAGAACTTTGGATGTGTTCAGATGCTGATGCAGGTTCAGTGCCATCGGCAGCAAGGCAGATGCTGATGCAGGCGGTGCTGGTAGCTGTGGGAGATGCATCACCAGCCTGAGACATGGGACCAGCTCTGGGGCTGACATCTCTTCCGAGGTGGCTACAAAACACTTTTGCAGCGTTTTCAACAAATACACACTGAGGCAAAGCACAACCCAGTGAATAGAGGAAGAGAGGAGGCAGAGTCAAAGGCAGTGATATGGCCACATGTAGCCTACATGGTTTGCAAAGAGAAGGTGGTGTAAGCAGAGGACTTCAGCTTGCACACCGGGTCCTGGAGGAATTTTCCCTTGAATTCAGTGGAAGTTCTGCCGATACAAGAACCAGGACTGGTCCCGCGTGAAGTTGGCACAACCACCTCACCGCACCCATGCAGAACAACGCATTACATTCAGGAAGGGTATGCAAGCGCCAACGCTAAACCAACGACAAAGCTGATTTTTAAATGGGTCTAATGATAGACAATCTGCATACCAATTGACTCATTTGCGTATACGATAGCTTGGAACAATACCAGAGAAATATGTAAAAAGTCTGCAATGCTGTATGACAATAGCTTCCAAGTATGCTGACCTTCGGTAAATGAAACAAACGGGAAGTACAGTACTCTTTTGATGAGGCATTAATAGAGGATTAAGAGCGGATACAGCTGCATCACACGAGCACTTTGTTACAGACACTGTTTTCACTCCGCGCCTTTTCCGTCATTACAACAGAAACAGCGCGTGGCCCGCAGCGGGCATGTGCTCTAACACGTGTCTATTTTACTGTAACCAGGCGGTGGGGAGCAGCACGCTGTGGCTTGACCCCTCCACTGGCCCCACACCGACTGCTGCAGGAGCCACTGGGTGCTCCAGGCGGGCTGCTCTTGGGCCATTCCCAACTGCGGAGCAAGGGGGAAGCAGGGATGGCTCCGCAGAGGGGGTGCCTGATGTGCATCCCAGCCAGACACATGGCTGCAGTGCAGGAGGGTAAATGGAAGGCAAGAATATGAAGCCTAGGGAAAAAAAAAATTAAGCCAATGGGAAGGACAGAAACATTTGTGTAACTGTGTTGGCACCAAGGCTTTTATGGTGCTCGTAAGAGCTTCAGAGATCAAGACTTATGGAAGGGTTTTTAGGCTGGACCACAGCCTTTCTATGTGCAAGACAATCTTCTAGCGTGCAACTGTCCCCATCCATTTCAAGACATTCTCACTCGTTGCAGTGGTGCTCAAAACCTCACTGGGAGAATAGTGACTACTCATATTTTCACTCTTATCTTGCTGCCTTCCCTTGGAATCCACCCCCAGATTAGGGAGGCATGCCATATATGTATGAAAAATAAAGTGTGTGTGTATATATATATATATATATTTCCTTTTTTATATCATCATACCTTGTTTCTTCCAAAGCTTATTTGTAAGAAAGGAGAAAGAAAATTGAAAGAAATTCAAAGAAAGAATTGTAAGAAAATTGAAGCTGCTAACGTGCCAGGAAGTTTTCTATTTTAATGAATTCACTTTGAGCAGTTTAGTACAGATATTGCAGGTCTACTTCCTGACTCTTCCCGCTGCCACATACCCAGGATAACTCCTATGGTGCAGCTGCTCTAGGCAAAAGGTTGCCCTTTTTTTGTTATCTTTTTCTTTATATTTTTCTTTATATTTTCTTTTTTTTTTTTTTTTTTTTTTTTTCTTTTTAAAGACGCCTATTCTTTGTTTGGGTCCCAGATTTGGCCCTAGACTAAACATTCCACACAAATC
>JANIJG010141819.1:0-10706 GCA_024611175.1 Megaceryle torquata
AGCACCATCTGGGGGGGGGGGGTGTTTGGGGTGGGAATCAGCAGTACTAGGGTGTTTTGGGTGGGCATCACTGGTGCCATGATCTCCTGATCCCCATCTCATCCTCCCCAGCAGCTGTGGCACCAAATGGGGCATTTTTGGGGTGGGTATCACCAGTGCCGTGATCTCCTGAACCCCAACTCCTCCTCCCCAGTAGCTGCAACACAAAACAGGCAGGTTTTAGGGTGGGAATCACCAGGGCTGGTGGATTTTGGGGTGGGAATCACTGGTATCACGATCTCCTGAGCCTCATCTCGTCCTCCCCGGCAGCTGCGGCACCATCACAGATGCCAGCCCTGGCTCACTCAGCACCATTTGCTGCCAGGGGCTGCCCGGTCGCTACATCACCATCCTGCTCCCTGGCCGGGAGGACATGTTGGTGCTGTGTGAGGTTGAAGTGGTGCTTCAGGGCTGCCTCCCACTGCCTGGAGGTGAGGGATTCACCAGATCAGGGCAGGCAGGGGCTCAGCGGGTTCCAGCAACCTTTCACCACCCTCCCTCCCTGTCCTTCTAGCCCCCAATGTGGCATGGGGCCGTGGCGTGGCCCAGTCGTCCACCCTGAATGGGCTCAGCTTGGCTGCCAATGCTGTGGATGGGAGTCGAGATACCAACGGGGAGCTTGGTGCCTGTGCCCACACCAAGAAAGAGCTGGAGCCATGGTGGCGGGTGGACCTGGGCCACCGGCAGGTCATCGACGCCATCACCGTCACCAACCGCCACGACTGCTGCTGGGAGGGTCTCTTGGGCGCCCAGGTCCATGTTGGCGATGACCTGACTAACCATGGCAAACGTAACCCCGTGTGAGTGGGTGTCCCCGTGGGTGACAGGTCATGTCCCAACTCCCCAGACAGTTACCCCAGCATGGCCACAGCCATTGACAGTTCCATCCCAGCAGCTGCGGGACTATCTTGGACACCGGGCCCGGCTCCACCAGCATGATCTGCTGCCACGGGCTGCCTGGGCGTTACGTTACCATCATCATCCCCGGCCGGGAGGATTCACTGGTGCTCTGCGAGGTGGAGGTGATGGCGCGGAGCTGCCCTTCCCTGCCTGGCGGTAAGACACCCCCCTTGCAAAGACTCTGCACGTGCCTGATGGCCACCAGCAAGCACCAATGTCCCCAAGCCCCTCAAAAGTGACTTGATCCCTGGGGAAATAGTCCTGGGGTGAGGGATGGGGAGGTCACAAGTGTCCCCAAGCTGGTGGCATGTTGGCACAGTGGTAACTGGATGGGCTTAAGGGAGCATTCCTGGTGCTGGCTCTATGCCTGGGGGGTGATGGCCAGCAACAGGTCTCCACTGGCAGCGGGCACCCAGAGCCAGTGTCACCATCCTGTTGGCATCCCCCAGCCCAAAACCTGGCCCTGCAGCGCCCGGCGGCACAGTCGTCCACTGCCAGCCGGGTTGGCAGTGCCATCAATGCCGTGGATGGGAACCGGGATGGGAATTGGCGCCGTGGCTCCTGCTCCCAAACCGAGAGGGAACCAGAACCGTGGTGGACAGTGGACCTGGGCTGGAGCCGTGCTGTGGCTGCTGTGGTGGTGAGGAACCGCCTGGACTGTTGCTGGCACCAGCTGAAGGGTGCCCGCATCCATGTTGGCGACTCCCTTGCTCGCCACGGCACCAACAATGCCATGTGAGTGTCAGCACTGCACCAGCCATGCCCATTCATGGTTGCTTTGGCACTTGCCCATCCTCATTCCCACCCCGCCCCCCCAATCCCCGTACTTGTAGCTGCGGCACCATCACGGACACCAGCCCCGGTTCCACCAGTACTGTCTGCTGCCAGGGGTTACGTGGTCGCTATGTCACCATCACCGTGCCAGGCCGGGAGGAACAGCTGAGCCTGTGCGAGGTGGAGGTGATGGAGCAAGGCTGTCCTGTGCTGCCGGGGGGTGAGTGGGCTGCTAGGGGACAGGGCAGGGGGTGGCAAATCCAGCTTGGTGGGTCTTGGTGGCATCCCCAGCCCCACCTCTCCCCACAGCCCAAAATGTGGCCTTGGGTCACCCGACTGCCCAGTCGTCCACACTGGACTCTAGCAGCGGTGCCAGGAATGCAGTGGATGGGAACCGGGACAGTGACTGGGAGCACGGTTCTTGCACCCACACCGTGGAGGAGCTAGAGCCATGGTGGAGGGTGGATCTTGGCCACCAGCACATGGTCTATACAGTGGTGGTGAAGAATCGGCATGACTGTTGCTGGGAGAGGCTGAAGGGCGCTGAGATCCATGTCGGTGACTCCTTGGTTGACCATGGGCGACACAACCCCATGTGAGCCCCAGACCCCTCCCCAGCACCAGGAACCCCACTGGAAGCCTCACCAGGAATGGCCACCTCATCCTATTTCTCCTCTCCTGGCAGCTGTGGCATCATCACCAGCACCGGCCCTGGTTTGCTCAGCACCATTTGCTGCCACGGCCGCCGTGGTCGTTACGTCACCATCCTGCTCCCTGGGCGGGAGGATGCGCTGGTGCTGTGTGAGGTGGAGGTGATCCAACAGGGCTGTGCCCCACTGCCAGGAGGTGAGCTGCTGGCAAAACCACACTGGTAAAGTCCAACCCCCTTCCCAAAACCCACTCCCCCAGCACCCATGCTGTGCTTTTTTGGCAGCCCCCAACATGGCACGGGAGCAGCGGGCAACACAATCGTCCACTTCCAGCAGCTCCGGCACGGCCACCAAAGCAGTGGATGGCAACCGGGACGGTGTTTGGCAACATGGCTCCTGCAGCCACACCCGGCGCGAGCGGGAGCCCTGGTGGAGTGTGGACCTGGGCGGGCGTCGTGCTGTGGCTGCCGTGGTGGTAAAGAACCGTCAGGATTGCTGCTGGGAACGGCTGAGGGGAGCCCAGGTCCATGTTGGTGATGCACCAGCTGAGCGCAGCAAGGACAACCCTGTGTAAGTTGTCACCATGCCAGTGACATTGTCTCCTGAGCTCCATTTTGTCCTCCCCAGCAGCTGTGGCACCAAACAGGGGGGTTTTGGGGTGGGAATCACTGGTGTTGGGGTTTTTGGGCTGGGCATCACTGGTGCCACCATCTCCTGACCACCATCTCATCTTCCCTGACAGCTGTGGCGCTAAATGTGGGGGTTTTGGGGTGGTCATCACTGATGTTGGGGGTTTTCAGGGTGGTCACCAGCAGTGCCAGGTGGTTTTGAGGTGGCAGTCACTGGGTTTATGGGTTTTGAGGTGGGCATCACTAATGCCACAATCTCCTGACCCCCATCTTGTTTTTCCCTGGCATCTGTGGCACCGAACAGTGTTTTTTTGGGGTGGGAATCACTGGTGGTGGGGTTTTTTTGGGGTGGAAATCAGTGGTGTTGGTGAGTTTTGTGGACCAAATTACTGATTTTGGGGGGTTCTGGAGTGGGCATCACCAGTACCACCAGGTGCTGAGCCCCATTTTGTTCCCCCCCGGCAGCTGCGGCACCATCACAGATACCGGCCCCGGTTTGCTCAGCACCATCTGCTGCCAGGGGCTGCCCGGTCGCTACGTCACTGTCACCATCCCCGGGCGGGCGGATGCGCTGGCACTGTGTGAGGTTGAAGTTTATGGTGCCTACCTCGAGCTCTGAGGGGAGGCGGCGTGGACAAGGGGACAGGGGGCCATCCTACAGCACCACGACACCGGGGGCTGTGGTGCCACCTGCTGGCATCATGGCCGCCCCAATAAACACTACTGTGGTTGTTGTGCCATTTCTTGGGCTCCCACTGGCAGAGTTACGGCCCCGCAGCCCCTCATGATGTCATAGTGGTTTTTGGTGTGTTTTGGGTGGAGTTTGATATGGGCTTTGATAAGTTATGGTGGGTTTTGGTGGTTTTTGATGGGTTTGGAAGGGGTTTCATATGGTTTGGGTGGGGTTTTGAAGGGTTTTGGTGAGGTTGGGTGGGTTTTGGTGGGGTTTTGGTGGATTTTGATGTGTTGGGTAGGGTTTTGAGTGGTTTTGGTGGGGTTTGATGGGTTTTAGGTGAGGTATGGCAGATTTTGATGGGGTTTGACAGGTTTTGGGTGGGGTTTGGTGAGGTTTGATGGGTTTTGAAGAGTTCTGAGGAGTATTGGTGGGGTTTGGATGGTTTGAATATTTTTGGTAGTGTTTGGTGGGTTTTGATTTTTTAGGGGTTTTGGTTTCTTTTTTTATGGGGTTGGGTGGCTTTTGGTGGAGTTTGGTGAATTTTGATGGGTTTTGCTGGGTTTTGGTGACTTTTGATAGGGTTTCATGGGGTTTTGGTGGAGTTTTGTGGGATTTGAGTTCTGATAGGTTTTGGTGGAGCTTGGTGGAGGGTAGGTAGGGTTTGGTGGGGTTTAATGGGTTTTGGTGGGGTTTGATGGGAAATGGCATCAGGAGAACTCTTGGAAGAAGGCAGCATAGAAGCTGATGAGGGTCAGCAGCACCCATTCCAATGTGGCCACTGGTGGCAGCAGCGACACCCTAAAGAATACATGGGGGGTACATGGGTTCTCCCATCCCCCACCTCCATCCAGTTCTGTTGTTCCCCTACCATCCCCTGGGGGCCAAACCCAACTGGGCCCCAACAGCTGCTGCCCCCTGGTCCCACCAATACTGAACGCCTAAGTGGTCCAACATTAACTAGGCTCCAAGACTCAACTGGACACCATACTGTGGCTTCACTGACATTGCCTTCTCCACCACCGCTGACATCACAAACTGGGTTGGGGTTGGGATGAGGAATGAGCTTGGGGTGGGGAGTCCACCATGGGTAACCCCCTGCCCAGTCACCAGGCTCACCAGGAGGATGCTGGCGGTGCCACTGGTGAGGACGATGTGGCAGGGGTCACAGGGGATGCCACCATCGCAGCACTCCAGGAAATGGGCCACCTGGCCCAGGACCCCCAGCGTGCGGTGCTCGTGGTTGTACCCACCCAAGGATGGGGATGGGGGAGGTGATGGCACCAGAAACCAGTGAACCCCCTGCCCTTCAGGGCTTTGATAGGGAGGGGAAGCTTGTGGGGGTGGCACCCAGCACCCTGTGGTGTTGGCCACCCCATGGCTCATGGTGGCACCCCATAGATTATACTGGTCTCCTGTGGGTGATGCTGGGGCCACCCTATGGGACTGGGCACCCCATAGATCATGCTGGCAACCCACAAATCATGGTGGCACCCCATGGACACTCTACAAGCCATGCCAGGCACCCCCCACCCACCCATGGGCTCTGCTGTGGCTCACTGTGGGACTAATCACCCTATAACTGAGGGTGGCACACCATAACTGTTGGTTGGCACCCCACAACTGATGGTGGCACCCCACGGGCACCTTACCAATGTTGCCAGCATCCATCTCCTGCAGGATTTGCCATGCCCACCATTGGGCACCCTCGAGCACCACAGGGCTGTCCAGCAGCTCAGGGTAGGTGTACGCGGCTGCGATCTGGGTGATGCAGAGCGGGGGGTTGGTGACACCAGGGTGGGGACATGGTGGCACATCAGCAGTACCAAGGCTGGTGCCTGGTGGTACCTGGCACAAGACAGCGAGAGGACCTTGGCCCGTGACATGAGCATCGTCACTGCTGCAGTGCTCAGGGATGTTGGGGGCTGGTGTTGGTGGCGCCAGCGTCCTCTGTGTCCCCTCTGCCATGACCATGGCTGCAGGAGCTGCTGCAGAGAAGTGCCAGTGGGGGTGGTAATGGGGTGGGGAATGAGGAAGGCAATAGGGAGGGAAATGGGGCGGGAATTGGGGGTGGTATTTGAGAGGGTACTGGGGCAGGAAATGGGGTGGGTAATGGGAAGGGTGCTGGGGTGAGAAATGGGGCAGGTACTGGGGAGGTCATTTGGGAGGGTACTGGGGTGGGTAACTGGGAGAGTTACAGAGGCTGGTACCGGGGGCAGGTAAAGTTGTCAATAGTGGGGTAAATGAGGGGAATGGGGTGGGCATCAGGGTCGGTACAGGGTGGGGAATGGGGTGGATAATGGGGTTGGTACTGGAGTGGGTAGTGGAATAAGTAGGGGTTAATGAGGCAGGTACTGGAGTGAGCACCGGGGAGGGTACCAAGGTGGATGGTGGCAACAGTAAGGGGTGTGGCAAGTATAGGGGTGGGCAATGAGGCAGAGTAACAGGGGTCTAGTGGGGGGCACTGGGTGGGGAATGGGTCACCCGTGAGTTCCCATTCGCCCCCAGGCAGGACACATGCTGAGCCAATGGGACAGGGAGGACATTGTCTTGCTGATGACTGAGGAGAACCTCCTGCTGCTGGCTGATGAGGTGGGGGCTATTGGGGGCTGGGAGTGGTCCCAGCACCTGGGGGGCACCCACAATAATCCAGAACCACCACCACCCCACCTCCCCACCATGGCCAACCACAGGCCCACACTCCCACAGGTTCCTGTGGCCACCCAGCACTTGCTGGGACCCACAGACACCCACAGGTCCCCAAGGCCACCACCCATGGCTCCTGAGCTCCAAAGGTCCTCGTGACCACCTGTGGTCACAGAGCCCAACAGGATCCCCTCACCCACCTGTTGCCCCAGAGCCTCACATTGTCCCTGTGGCCACTCACAAGGTCCTCACAGCCCACAGTGGTTCCAGAGACACAGAGGATCCCCACAACCACCCATGACCCTAGAGCCCTAGAGATCCCAATGGTCACCTCCAGACCCAGAACCTCACATGTCCCCATGGCCACCAGTGCTCCCAGAGCCCCTCAGGTCCACAGAACCATAGGGGGAACCCATGGTGCCATAACCCCTCAGGACTTCACATCCACTTATCACCCCAGAGCCCCACAAGCTCCCTAAGGCCACCACTGCCACAGAGCCCCCTGTGACCCACAAGCAGGTGCAGCAGGACTGAGCCTTTGTCCCTGGGTACCCCTTCCTGTCCTTCAAGTGGGAGCTGGGGGTCCCCCTTGCCTCCACCATCCAGCTCATCTCTTTCTACTCCCTCTTCAAGGGGCTCGGGGGGGGCAAGTATCGGCTTCCCAGAACACCCCAACATCCTTCAACTGCCCTTTTCCATCCCCCTCCATCTCACTGCTCCCCCAGAGGTGGTTTCTGAGTAGGTTTCTCAAACCCATCCTCATTTCATCTCTACCTCATTCCCACCTCTATCGCTATCCCACCTTCATCCCATCTCCATCCCACCTTCATTCTCATCTTCATCCCCACCTCTACCTTCACCTCCCCCTCCCCCACTGACCTCCACAACCATGTCCTCCACCAGCAGAGGCAGGAGCTGCTCCAGGATCTGTCACTCAAGGCCTGGCTGGTGCAGGAGGTGCGGGGCGGGACCCTGCCATCTGCTGCCAGCCCGTGCAGGGCAGGGCCTGTGCCTTCCCCTGCCTCCAGCTCCCTCCCCATACCCAGAGCCATGCCCAGGTGAGTGCCTATGGGGGAGGGGCACATTCTGTTGGGGGGAGGCCTGGAGACAAGAGGTGTTCTGGGGAGATGGGACATCATGGAGATTAGACATCATGAGAGATGGACACCATGGGAGTACAGGGCTTCTTGGGGACATGAGGCACCCCAGGGACACAGGGAGACCCCAGGGCCAGATGTCTCCCCATAACAAGGTGACTGCCACATCCCTTGTTCCCAGGCTCTGGGCCTGGAGCCCGATGCCGTCTTCTGCCCGCAGCTGCTGGAGGCCAGGGGTTGTGCTGGCCTCAGGGAGTGAGTTCAGGCAGCCCCAGGGCACCCACCATGTGCAGGGGGGGCAGAGGGTTGCAGAGGTGGGTCCCACTGGGCCTCATGAGATGGTGGGGGAAGATAGTTGGGGGCAGGTGGTGTCAGGGGATAGGGCAGTGGTGCATGGAGCTCTGGTTGGGACTGGGAGACACTGGTTTGGGTGTGGGAGGGTCTTTGGGGGTGGTTGGGTGAAAGGAGCTGGGTGAGGCTGGAGGTTGGGGCCAGAGTGCTGGGTGGGGTTGGGATTCGGGGGTCAGTTGGGTTGTGGTAGCCAACTGGGTCTTGGAGCCTGGTTAACATTGGACCACAGGAAGGTTATTACTGGTGGGACTGGGGGGGCAGCAGCTGTTGGGACCCAGTTGGGTTTGACTCTCAAGGGGTGGTCGAGCAACAAGAGGTCTGAGTGGAGGTGGGGATGGGAGCACCCACATCCCCACCATGTCCCCTCCAGGGTGTTGCTGCTGCTGCCACCAATGGCCACACTGGAACGGGTGCTGCTGACCCTCACCAGCTTCTATGCTGCCTTCTTCCAAGAGTTGTCCTGAGCTGGGGGGTGACCCCCCCCAACGCCATCTGTTTTGTGTATCCCCTCCACCCCCACTCAAAACCCCATTAAAGCCCAGCAGGTCCTGAGGCACCCATGTCATAAGCTGAGGGGGTAGAGATCTCAGCCCAGCCCCTCTGGATGCTGGTGCTGACGCACATGGGTGTGCAGATCAACGTGACTGGTCTTTTATTAACAGGATGTCTGAGGGGACAATAGGTGGGGTTTCCCCCCCAGCAGGGGACACAGAGACAGCAGTGAGGCAGGGGGACACCAGCCCCAGTACACTGGGTGCCCTCTTGTGTCCCCCACCCCCTCCCCAAAGAAGGCATGAAGAGGCTGAAGGCACTTGGAGACCACCAAGGCCAACTGGGGCAGGGTCCCAGCCCATGGCACCCAGGGCCTGGTGGGGAGTGTGACATGGTGGGTGCTGGTGTGGGTTGAGGGGAGTGGGGTCAGGTGGGTGCTTGGGGGCGGGGCTTGAGGGGGGCGTTGTGGATGCTGGCATTAGGAATACTCCTTGACGAACTTGGCATAGAAGCTGCTGAGCTTCTCCAGCAGGACCTGGAGCTTCTCTGTGGGTGGAAGGATGGTCATCCTGGAGGTACAGGGTGGGGCTGGGTTAGAAGAGGGGCACACCCCACCCCCCTGAAACCTTATCTCTGCCCATCCCCAACCCATGGAGTACCCAAGACCCTTCTCCATTCAAGCCCAAGACTTCAGATCTCCCCACCATTGCTCAAAGAGGACAAGGGCTGGGTTGAGTTGCGTTGAGGGTTGAGTTGGGTTGAGGGTTGAGTTGGGTTGGGTGTGTTATGTTGGTTTGGGTGTGGTGGGTTAAGTTGGGTTGGCTTGAGTTGGGTTGGGAGAGTGGTCCAGCCCCATAACTCTACCTGTGATCGCCCCACCCACCCCCACCACCTTGGAACACCCACCGGAAGTGGAAGGTGCCCTCACGTTGGCCAAACCCACTGCCAGGCACCACACAAATCCCCGTCTCCTCCAGCAGCTTCATGCAGAAGAACATGTCGGGGGCCTGACCCTGTGCCTGTGGGACAGGGATGAGCTCAGCACCATGCGTCTGCCCAGCGGGGAGGACACAAAGGGGGTACAAGGGGTGGCTTGGACCCACAGATGGGGCTGGGCTTGGAGCCACGTGTTGTGGAGGGGCCTCAGTTGATGCCTGGGACTCATCCTGCCCAGCCCCACAGCACCAAGGATGGATCCCACCCAGTCCCACAGCACCTGGGACTCATCCAGCCCAGACCTGTGACCCTGTGAACTGGTCCTGCCCATGCCCACATGGATCAGGACTCATCCTGCCCATCCCCACAGCACCCAGGATGGATCCCACCCATCCCCACAGCATCCAGGACTCATGCTGCCCATCCACACAGCACCCAGGATGGATCCCACCCATCCCCACAGCACCCAGGATGGATCCCCCCAGACTACCCCCAGTCCCCAGACCCAATCCCCCCCGGGCCAGTTCCTGCCCAGCCAGCACCTCGGCAGCAGCGCAGGCACGGGGCGGCAGCTCGATGCGGGGGAAAGAGTACATGGCGCCCTGCACCGGGTTGCAGTGGATGCCGGGGGCCCGGTTGAAGATCTCCTGGGTGAGCTGGGCCTTGTGCGCCAGGGTGCTCAGCACCGCCTTCTTCTCCTGCCAGGACAGCCTCATCTTTAGCCCCAGACCAGCTTCATCTTCATCCATTTTCATCCCCTCCTCATCTTCATCCTATTCCATGCTCACCCCCATTCCATCCTCATCCTCCTCATCAACACTTCCCCATCCCATGCCCATCTCATCCCATCATCCTCATCCCATCCCATCCTCATCTCCATCTTATCCCATCCTCATTTCCATCCTCATCACCCATACCCATCCCATCCCAGTTCATCCCATCCTCACCCTCATCCCACCCCACCCTGTCCCATCCCTCACAGCCATGAAGCGCTCATAGGAGGGGTCCCCAGGCTGTGGTGGGTCAACAACAACATCCAGGAGGATCTGCCCTGGCACGGGGGGGCACAGCCGCACTGACACCAGTTTCACCAGTTGCTGCTGCACCGCGGGGTCCATGTTCACCACTTCCACGTAGCCACCACGGAACCCACACCTGGCATGACACAGGCCACAGTGGCACCAACCATTACCCATGGGGTGGAGGGTAGCTTATGGATGGAGACAACACCCCCCCACCCAGTAGGGGACCCAGAGATGGGCACCCATGAGATGTGACCATGGATGGATGGACGGGGAAGCCACAGAGGAGGAGCCCTGGACTGGGACCCCCCCAGATGGGACTCATGGTTGGGGGTCCAAGATGGAGACCCATGGACAGGACTCTACAGAGAAGGACACCCCCCCCCCCCCCCCCCCCCCCACCCCCCCCCCCCCCCCCCCCCCCCCGCCCCCCCCCCCCCCACCCCCACCCCCCCCCCCCCCACGCCACACCCCCCTCCCCCCCACCCCCACCCCTC
>JANIJG010143618.1:0-14797 GCA_024611175.1 Megaceryle torquata
ACTGGAAGAGGAGAGATGGAGATTAGAGGAGGAAGCTCTTCCCTCTGAGGGTGGTGAGACCCTGGCCCAGGCTGCCCTGGGAAGCTGTGGCTGCCCCATCCCTGGGTGTGCTCAAGACCAGATTGGATGGGTCTGTGAGCGTCCAGGTCTAGTGGGAGGCATCCCTGCCCATGGCAGTGGGTTTGGAATTTCATGATCTTGGAGCTCCCTTCCAACCCAAACATTTCTGTGATTCCATGAATATCTCACCAGGAGAAACCACCCCAAATCTTCAGCGCTTGATGAGCCCAGGAAGGAGGAAGCAGCAGGTGCAGCTGCCACCACACCGTTCAGAACAGCAGCAGCCGTCACTTCCCCTCCTTCCCTGAAGCTCTGCTGAGAAATGAGGGAAAAACCCTGGATTTCTGCACCGTAAGGCGTCACCTCGTCTCTCCCCTCCTACGTGCGCAGAAACGAGCTGGGAATCTGGGTCACCGTTTTGCTTACAAAGGTACTTGAAGCGCTCGTGCTTTGGGGATAGAAACGTGGCTAGGAATAATAAAATTAAAACAAAGAAACCCAAAACACACCAAAAAAAAAATGTTTCTGGCTTTTCAGCACCGTTCCCCTTTGGCTTCGAGCCGTGGGCAGCCCCTTCCCACCCATCTGATGAGGTTTGAGGAACCAGCCACGGGATATTTGCTCTCTCGTTGCCTCTCCCAACGGGGTTTTGCTTTGTAGGGAATTTTTCCTGTTACCATTTTAATCCATGGCTTTTTAAATGATGATTCTATGATTATTTTTGATTTTCTTCTGCTGGAGCAGAAAACATCGAGGCTTTAGCCCACAAATGGGAGTTCTGATGATGCTGGGAACCCCCACCCAAGTCCATTCTGCTTTACCAGGGGCTCACAGCTTGATTTTTGTTGACCCCGCTGGCGTTTTGCAGCACAACACCCATTTCACAGTCAGAAATTCCACCTTATTTTGAGGATCACGGGAGGCGAGAAGCCAGCCCGAGAGGATGCTGATGGTGCCGGGGCACCTCCCAGCGCTGCAGCCCCTGAGCCCTTGGTCACTACCTGGGAACAGAGGCTATTTTTGGAGCTCAGCAGCTAAATGCAGCCCAGCACTCAGCGCCCAACGCGCTGCCAGCTCCGTGATTTATGGAGCAGCAGCTCTCGCTTAATGAGCGCGGTTGGGCGGCTGCCAGACCGTGGTGGGTCTGGAAGCAGCTTCTTTTTCTTTTTATGGTGGGGGGGGAAAGGTGGAAGGGGTGATGCTGAGAGCTTGCAAGGGAGTTTTGACTCTTTCTCTGCTTTTCCCAACCCCCCCCCCCCCGCCTGATAAAAATCACTCTGCTTGGCAGCGTGGGCTCAGCCAATCCCCTGTGTGCCTTGGGCAAGCTGGTGGGGGAGCAGGAATAGGTGGGGATGGGGAGGGGTTGTCGTCGCCAGGGGCTGTTCCGGCTCTTCCATGCGTGGAGAAGAGGCACGGATGCTTATCTCCACATAGATGTGCTCCCCAGTTAAACCAGGGCTTAAGGCCCTCGAGATGCTCTTAGCTGTGCTGTGGCCGCTGGGGTCCGTGGCCGTGCTCTGTCTGTCAGTCAGCAGCGTGGGTGGGATTGCATCTTCATCCCTTTACCCTTGGTCTTAATTCCCAGAACCCCAGCGTGGTGGGGGTCGGAAGGGAACTCTGCGGATCACCCCTGCTCCACCCAGCAGGGTCACCCGGAGCAGGGGGCCCAGCAGCGCAGGGTCCAGGCAGGGTTGGGAATCTCTCCAGAGCACGAGACTCCACAACCTCTCTGGGCAGCCTGGGCCAGGCTCTGCCACCCTCACACCAAAGAACTTTCTCCTCCTGCTCAGGTGGAACCTCCTGGGCTCCAGTTGGTGCCCGCTGCCCCTTGTCCTGTGGCTGGGCACCACTGACCAGAGTCTGGCCCCAGCCTCTTGCCCCCCTTAAAGGGCCCTTCAGCTCTTGCTGAGCATTGCTCAGCTCCCCTCTCCAGCTGAACAGCCCCAGGGCTCTCAGCCACAGAGATGTTCCAGCCCCTCAGCATCTTCCCAGCCTCCAGTAGCTCCTGGTCTCTCCGGAACTGGGGAGCCCAGAACTGGACACAACACTCCAGAGGTGGCCTCACCAGGGCGGAGTGGTGGGAAGAACCTCCCTCGACTTCAGCTTGCACTTGCCCCTCACAAAGCAATGGTGTAGATGATGGAGCTGGGGTCAGAGGTGTCTCCACCATCCCTGTCATCACCCTCACGAATGAGCTGGGACGGGCAGCGAGCTGAGTTCCGCGATGACATTATCAGACCGATTGTGTTTCAATTAGTGCAGATATCACCAGGAGCAAACGAGAGCCGCTCACGCTCTCCAAAGGCTTTGTGTGTTTCAAACAATGATCTTCATTGTCTCTTTGGCTCTTCTGTAAATACCGTAACTAACGACTTGCGATGAAAAATAATCCATCAGATGCAGACGGCTCCTAGAAATACGGGAATTAAGGGGGATGAGTTGGACGCTTTGGATGGCAGAGGATGAGTAACAAGATCCAAGCACTGGAGGCAACATCCAGACAAAGCTTCTTCCTCTATAGATTTATTGAAGGACATATTTACTCTCTGTAGGCCCAGGGCTACTTGCAGCTGTCAAGTGGAGGAGCAGGGGATGGATTAATGTCTTTGCAACAGGTCCTTGCTTTTGGTGGGTTGTTGTTTTGTTTGTTGTTTGGGGTTGTTTGGTTTTTTTCCCTCAAGATTAATCCGTGTGCTTCATCAGTCCAAGGCAGCCTCTCCTGGAGAAGTTTTAGGGCCAGGATCTGAAGTGAGCATAGTGCTGATGTAGAGCCCTACACAACAGGGTGCTGACCAACCCTCTCTACCCTTGGAGCTGGCCCTGCGTTGAGCAGTGGGTTGAACTGGGCACCTCCGGATGTCCCTGCCAGCCTAAATTATTGAGTGATCCCCTGATTTTCATATATTTTAGTTCTTTTTTTTTTATTCTTTTGCCTGGGGTTTGGAAGATTTATCTTGAAGGCCAATCCCGTGTTTCTGAGAAGAAACTGACAACGCTTCGCAGGCTTTCGACAGTTTGGATCCTACTTAACTCCTCCGCAAAATTCCCTTGTTTTTTCCCAGACTGGGCTGTTTCTTTCCCCCTCAGCTCACGAGAATCTAACGGCGAAAAAGCCTTGATGTGAAACCTGAGCATGTGACATCGGGTCTCATTTTGCATGGGCCCTGCTGCCAAACCGCACCCGTTAAGGTCGTAATTGCTCACGGTGTTCTAACGACCTCCAGCAATAGTTCTTTTTTCTTGGGCAACTATTGTTGACCCCCCTGTCCCCCATCCCCCACCGCCAGAAGCAACACACAAATAGGATTTTCCCTTTTTACTGCTTTCTTGGGGAGGAACAAATCCTTTTGAGGAACCTTCTGCTGGTACGTAACCTACAGCTCGAGCTGACTTCAGAGATCTGCTGTAGGTGGCAACGGCGGGTGGTTGGTTTTTCCCTTAACCAGCCATGCTGAGAACACTCCACAAACGTTCTTCATGGGTGGACTAACGTCTTCTGCTGGTGCATCGTGCAGGTGGGATCCCTGGGGTGAGAAGTAAGACTTGAAGGCTCACTGCTGTGAAGAAGGTGGTGACCTGAGGAGGTTCCCTTCTCTCCCAGACTAGCACCAGTTCTTCAGCTCTCCCATCCTTCTGTTGTCTTGGTCGCTTGGTGCCAAGAACCCTTCAGGTGGTCTCTAGGCTTAAGTTTTGTAGGGGGTGATGACATTTCCTTGCCTCTGTGAGGTATATTTTTGGCAGATCTTCCCTCTGGCTGTGTCCTGTCTCATCTTGTTCCTGCTTTGGCGGGGGGGGTGAGGGGGGTTGGGCGCAATGATCGCCAGAGGTGCCTTCCAACCCCTACCATTCTATGACTCTGTGATCTTAACGGGGCTCCTCTAACTGCCAGTGCCACCACGGTCATAGAATCATTCAGGTTGGAAAAGACCTTTCAGATCATTGAGTCCAACCATTAACCCTACTCAAGTCCACCACTAAGCCATATCCCCAGGCACCACACCGAGACTGTTTTTAAACACATCCAGGGATGGTGACTCCACCACCTCCCTGCGCAACCTGTTCCAAAGCCTGGAAACCTTGTCAGTGAAAAAATTTTCCCTCCTGTCCAGTTTAAACCTCTCCTGGTGCAGCTTGAGGCCATCCCCTCTTGTTTTGTCACCAGTTACTTGTGAGGAGACCAGCACCTACCTCTCTACAACATCCTGTCAGGTAGTTGTAGAAAGCAAGACGGTCCAACTGCTAATAAATGACTTCTTGTCCAGGTGTCCCTGTCTGCCAAACTGCAGTTTGCAGAGCTCTGTGAATATTTGGGACTATTCTGTCTGTATCTCTGCAAGAAGGGAGGTTGGAGTGAGGTGGGTCTTGGTCTCTTCTCGCAGCTGGCTGGTGATAGGACAAGAGGAAATGGGCTGAAGTTGCACCAGGGGAGGTTTAGGTTGGGTATTAGGAAAGAGTTTTTTACTGAGTGGAACAGGCTGCTCAGGGAGGGGGTGGAATCACCACCCCTGGAGGGGTTCAAAACACATCCAGATGCGGCTCATGGTTCAGTGGTCACGATAATACTTAGTAGATAATTGTTCTTGATGATCTCGAAGGTCGTTTTCAACCGTAATGATTCAGCGATAAGACGCCATGATGCTGTCACCCAACTTTGGGTCCCAGTCACAGCTGCCCAGGAGGATTCTGGGTTGTGCAGGTGTGTTTGGGAATGGGATGTGCTGGTAGGAGCGAGGATGACTGATGGGCTCGGCGTCGCCAGCTGCATGCTGAGTGGGATGGAGCCATCAGCCCGTCGTCTTCCGAGGATTGATCGCCGGCGTCTCCACGGCGCTGCGGCTTTGCAGCCTTTTGCTTGAACGCGGTGGGGGAAAAAAAAACCCCAAACTTGATTACTGAGCAATTTGGAGTCTTCTTCTCAGGCCTGATTCTCTTGGTGGCCTCAAGCAAATTGCTGTTATCTTTGCTCGTAGGCGACACGGGCTCTGGGGGAGGGGGCTGAGCCTGGTTTGCGGCTGCTGCAGACGAGCCGGTCGTGGGCTCTCGTTGGTAATTTCACAGCCTCGCGGGCTGCTTGTTTGTTTACTGTTCTCTGGCAAGAAAAAAACCTGTGCAAACAATCCATAAATCTGCTCTGGGTTTGGTGGTTTTGGTTTGGGGGGGTTTTTTTGAGAAGGGAAGCCTGGATTGACTGTGCGACTCGCGCGCTTCCTAGAGGGCAAATAAAAGGGTGATGTGAGAAGATATGAAAGGAGAAGGTGTTTCATACAATCACAGAAGGGTTTACGTTGGGAGGGACCTTCAAGATCATCTGGCTTCAACCCCCCTGCCATGGGCAGGGGCACCTCCCACTGGAGCAGGCTGCTCAAGGACCCATCCAGCCTGGTCTTGAACTCATCCAGGGATGGAGCAGCCACAGCTTCCCTGGGCAACCTGGGCCAGGGTCTCACCACCCTCAGAGTGAAGAGCTTTCTAGTTCCTAATGTCATTCTCCTTTAGGCCAGTTTGAAGCCATCACCCCTCATCTGGCCACTACCAGCCCTTGGAAAAAGTCCCTCCCCAGCTTTCCCTTCAGATCCTGGAAGGCTGCAAGAAGGTCTCACTGGAGCCTTCTCTTCAGCCTGAACACCCCCAGCTCTCCCAGCCTGGCCTTCCAGCAGAGATGTCCCAGCCCTCATAATCTTCATGACCTCTGGCCCCGCTCCCACAGGTCCATGGCCTCCTTGTGTTGGAGACTCCAGAACTGGACCCAGTGCTCCAGGTGGGGTCTCACCAGAGGAGAGCAGAGGGGCAGGATCCCCCCCATCCCTGCTGCCCACGCTGCTGGGGGTGCAGCCCCAGGTGCCAGTGGCTGCTGTGCTGCCAGAGCATGGGGCCAGCTCAGCTCCAGCTCCTCACCCCCAGCACCCCCAAGTCCTTCTCCACAGGGGTCTCTCCATCCCTTCATCCCCAGCCTGGGCTGATACTGCTCCTGCCCCAACTCAGCTGCAAGACCTTGAGCTTGGCCTGGTTGAACCTCATGAGCTTTGCACAGGTCCACATCTCAATCTCTTGGTGTAAAGGGTGCCAGAGAGCCTGCGTGAAGCCACCACCCTCTGCGCCAGAGCCTGAAACACCTGAAATCCCCCAAATGACATGGGAGATTGAGAAGACATGATCAAACCTCTTCTCCAAGTGACGGTGCTCACAACACGGGCTGAGCTCCCCCTTCCACCACAGCATTCGGCTGGTGGCTCTTGCTGGGGTAATTAGGATTTGAATCGTACCCCGTTCGTTAAAAGTGTTGGCTTTTATTTTGAGGAGCTCCGAGTCAAAGAGGAGGGGAAAAAATCAATTCATGTTCTTAATTCAGTCAAACGGGATTGAATTAGCCCACGCCCTTCACATTGACCTCATTTTAGTGCTCAAACTGAGGTGACATCCTGGGAAGAGCCCCAGCAAATGCTCAAGGTTTTCAGCCCAGACAAGCACATTAGGTTGAAAAAAGAGTCATTTTTTTCCCCATCACCTCCATGTCAGGAATAGATTGTGAGTGATTTGGGGTCCTCCCCCCCAGCCACCTCCACTACCTTTCCTTAATTTAAAGGAATTGTCTCATTTTCCACCGTCCCCATTTCTTCCACACTTTAGTAATTTTCAAGACTTTACTTAAAAATGAGGATGATTCAAGACCTTTTACGGTGCTGGGGCTGTTAAAAGGACTGAATCTAGGTTGGCAACAAAGATCAGCTTAAAAAAGCCGCATTGAAGTTGATTCTTGCAACATTTTCTTTCAATTCCTTTGGAAATTGGAGAGTTTCTTCTACTCCTTGACGTGCTCGCTGTCGTCTCTTCCAGTTCAGAGCCCGGTTTATTGTGGTCATCGCTCACCTTGAGCATGGGTGTAGCTGGTTTATACCCCCAACAACCACATCTTGTTCCGCTTCTACCTGCACCGCTACAAGATGTAGTCTGTAGGCAGCTGCTGTCTCTTGAGTTCTCCTCTAGCCCTCAAATTCTCCTGGTTTTTTATGGATTTGCATCAAGAAATGCAGCACGAAGCCTTCAGTGTCTATTTTATCCCTTGTTTCTGTGAAATCTCCAGAGCGACGCCGTCCGTGTCAGGTTCTGCGCGGGTTCGAAGCCGTAATTACGCCAGTTCTTCAGGCTGTCCATCAACCATCCTCCAAATGAGATATTCGCAGAATTCTCCGTGTGATCTCATTTCAGACTCTCCCTCCTCTTGGAGATTTAATTTAATTGCGTCTGCCCCGCGCTTCCAGAATCCGCGTCGCCGTCCGAGTTGCGTTCTGGGGAGGAAAGTGAGAGAAGTGGGCATGAGCGCCTTAGGCTTGGGTTGGGTTTGTGGATTTTGGGGGATTGTGGATTTGGGGGTTGTGTTCTTTGAGTTCGTGTTATTTGGGTTCGTGTTTTTTGGGTTCGTGTTTTTTGGGTTCGTGTTCTTTGGGTTCGTGTTCTTTGGGTTCATGTTTTTTGGCTTCATGTTTTTTGGGTTCATCCTTTCTGGTTCGTCCTTTTCGGGTTCGTCCTTTTTGGGTTCGTGTTTTTTGGGTTCATGCTTTTTGGGTTCATGCTTTTTTTGGGGTTTGTGCATTTTGGGTTCGTGTTTTTGGGGTTCATGTTCTTTGGGTCCATCCTTTTTGGGTTCATGCTTTTTGGGTCCGTAGTTTTTGGGTTCATGCTTTTTGGGTTCATGCTTTTTGGGTTCATGTTCTTTGGGTTCCTGTATTTTGGGTTCGTGCTTTTTGGGTTTGTGCTTTTTGGGGGGTTTGTGCATTTTGGGTTCATGTTTTTTGGGTTCATCCTTTCTGGTTCATGCTTTTTGGGTTCATGTTTTTTGGGTTCATGCTTTTTGGGTTCGTCCTTTTTGGGTTCGTACTCTTTGGGTTCATGCTTTTTGGGTTCGTGTTTTTTGCGTTCATGTTCTTTGGGTTGGTGCTTTTTGGGTCCCTGCATTTTGGGTTCCTGCATTTTGGGTTTGTGTTTTTTTGGGTTCATACTTTTTGGGTTCATGCTTTTTGGGTTCATGCTTTTTAGGTTCCTGCATTTTGGGCTCATGTTTTTTGGGTTCATCCTCTCTGGTTTGTGCATTTTGGGTTCGTGCATTTTGGGTTCGCGCATTTGGGGGGTTTTCTGTATATTGGGTTCATGTGTTTGGGGTTTTTGCACAATTTGGGAGTATTTTAGAGTTTTGTGTATTTCGGATTCATGCACGTTGATGTTTTGTGTATTTTGAGATATTCTGGGTCTTGTGTATTTCAGGTTTGTATATTTTAGAGCTTTGTGTATTTTGGGTGTGTGCAGTTTGGGTGTTTGTGTATTCTGGGTGGTTTTGCATTTGGGGTTTTAGTGCATTTTGGGGATTTTAGTGCATTTTTGGGGTTTTGTGTATTTTGGGTTCACGTATTTGGGGCTTTTGTGCATTTTGGGTTTGTATTTTTCATGTATTTTGGGGTTTTATGTATTTGGGGTTTGTGCATTTTGCTTTTCTCACTTCTTTTTTTTGAGATTTGAGGATGTAGCAAGTTGGGAAATTGCATTTAAAATCTCCTAATCTACTTCCACCTTTCCCCATGCACACGAATTCCCCTTTTTCTCCACTATTATGGTTGTTTTTTCTCCCCAAGCCTGAAATATTTTAGGCCATTTGGCTTAGAATACAAGTTTCTGAACCTGGGTGTGATGAGTTGGGTTAGAACTTTGCAGAATTACGCCTGGTGCTGTGAAAGTCAAAGGCAAAGAAAGGGGGAAAAAAAAGGCAAAAATGATGCAAACCACCCAGGGTGCTGCAGATGGGGGCTTGGGGAGGGGGGGGGTGGCTGTGCAGGAAGACTTTTTCCAAAGAAAAAAGGAAAAATTAAATGGGCAAACCAAAGAAACACCCCAAACCTCACACCCAAGCAAGCAAAAAAGCACCAAAAAAACCCTAAATTGAAAACAATAAAATAAAATAAAAAATGTTTACAAACAACCCTAAATAATCAGTGTCTGGAGGGTGCTATCAATCAAATGTTAAAATTACAGCGCTGTTAAATGTTTAAAAGTGGAAAATCAGCGTTTCCATGCAGCAGCTGCTTCCTCATGGCCTCGCAGCCCATTTTCCCCCCTCCCCACCCTCCACGACGTGATTTACGGGCACCGAAATTCTTTCATTTTACTTGAAAAGCCCAACCCAGAACAATTTCTCACTTCTTTCAGGCAAACCCATGTGCTAACCACCAGGTTGGGTGCTCAGAGGTTCCTCCTGGCTGTGGGGAAGCTCTTGTTGTCTCCACGCTACCTCATTTTTCCATCTGGATCCTAGAAACAACCAGCTGCAGGAAAAAAAAACCCCACATAAATGCCATTTTTTCAGGTTATTTAATAGAAATCTGCCCTGCTTGGTCTTTTTCCCCAACTCTTCAGACCTGGGCAACTTCTTCGCTGGGTGGTTTTCTGCAGCTAGGGAAGGTGGGAAGAAAACCACTTCTTTGGGCAGCTGTAACTCAGCTGATTTTTGCCAGATCTTTGAAATGAAGGAGAAATTTCACGCGTTTCTAGTCCTTGATCTCCAGAGATAAAAGCCCCTTTATCATCTGACGCCAGTATACAAGCTAAATGGGTCATAAAATGCTCTATAAAGTATTTAAAAGGCCATTAAAGAAGAAGACAAGGATTAGGTAGAGAGGGAGGGAAGAAAAATTGAGTTGGGGAAGGAGAAGAAAATTAAACTAGGTACATCTATCCAAATCTGCAGCTCCTGGTGATGGGATCTGGCCAAACCTACGTGATGCTTGTTCCAGTCCCACTCTCTACCATGTACGGGTTGACTCCTCGCTGAGAAAAGGGTGGTGGAGAACCCAGGTTACCCGGGGAGGTGGTGAAGGCTCCATCCCTCGGGATATTCAAGGTCAGGCTTGATGAAGCTTTGAGCAACCTGATCTTGTTGAGGATGTTCCTGCAGAGAGTGGGAACTAGAAGACTTCTGGAGGTCCCTTCCAACCCTGGGGCATTCTTTGATTCTATGCTGAAGCTGGGGTGATGGAGGCACCGATCCCTGGGAGGTCAGCTGCTTCTTTTCATCCTCTCCTCAAAGATCTAATTTCTTCTCCTCAAAGATCTAATTTCCTCTCCTCAAAGATCTAATTTCCCTGGAGTTTTGGGGTTTGACCCCTCCATGGATTTCATAAACCTCTGAAGGAGGAAAACGTCCTTTCCATGACCCCCAACAACTCCCCAGATTGGTTTTCACTCACAGTTTGAATGAAAACCCTCAATTTACCTTCACCCGTTCCCGATGCGCAAGGGCATCAACATCCTCGTCCATGCAGGTCCAAGTGGGATCCGTTTCAATCTGAATTTCCCTGATTTGGAGATTTTGGAGGAGCCTCCTCAAAATTCTGACTCCAGCAGATTTGGTGCTCCGTGGTTTTTCAGGTAGGAGGAAAATAAATTCTTCATCATCGTTGCTTTGCACCAAAATCTGGGGGGAAAAAAGAAAAGAAGAAAAAGAAACTGAAATGAGAAGGTGGTCACACGGTGCTTTGTTAGACCAAGGCTGCTTGGTCCTAAACCAGGAGAGCTGCATGGAAAGGTTCATCAAACCACAGACCGCTTTGGGTGGGAAGGGACCTTCCAAGCTCACCTGGTCCAACCCCCCCTTCAGGGCCATCTGCAACCAGAGCAGGGTGCCCAGACCCCCAACCAACCTCAGCTGGGGTGGTGCCAGGGATGGGGCAGCCACCACCTCTCTGGGTAACCTGGGCCGGGGTCTCCCCACCCTCAGCACCAGTCTGAATCTCCCTCTTTTAGTCCCAAACCATCCCCCCTTGGCCTGGCCCAACAGGTCCTGCTCAAAACTCTGTCCCCATCTTTCCGAGTGGTCCCTTGAAGTCCTGGAAGGCCACCAGAAGCCACCCTGGAACCTTCTCTTCTCCAGGATGAACCCCCCCCAGATCTCCCACCTTGGCCTCCCAGCAGAGGGGTTCCAGCCCTCTGGGCAATGTCCCTCTTCTGTCCCTTCTGTTTCCAGGGCTTCTCCTGCCCCGTGGACCTTTTGAGGAGCACCTAAGAAGCTTATAAAACATAAAATCCTCATTTTGAGAGCAAGGTGTTGCTCCTCAGCATCTCAGCAGCTGAGGTGCTCAGCAGGTCCTGGGTGGACATCAGGCATCTCTGGAACGGGGTCGTTGTCACCTCCGGCTTCCAGAGTTGGTTGCTCATCGCCCAGAGCCAAGGAAGCCTTTAAAGACTTGGAAGTTTGGGTGCTCAACTCTCCTGTTGACTCCACATCTTGACCTGGCAGATGTTTGGTTCAACCTCTCCAGGAGGAACGGGGTGGCTGAGAACTGAGGGAGGAGAACCGAGGGAGAAGGAGGAGAATTGAGGGAAAAGTGAGGAGAATTGAGGGAAAAATGAGGGAGAATTGAGGGAGGATTGAGGGAAAATGAGGAGAAATGAGGGAGAACTGAGGGAAAAGGAGAACTGGGACAGAAGGAGAACTGAGACAGGAGGAGGAGAACTGAGGGAGAAGGAGGAGAACTGAGGGAGAAGGAGGAGAACTGAGACAGGAGGAGGAGAACTGGGACAGGAGGAGGAGAACTGAGGGAGAAGGAGGAGAATGGAGACAGGAGGAGGAGAACTGAGGGAGAAGGAGGAGAATGGAGACAGGAGGAGGAGAACTGAGGGAGAAGGAGGAGAACTGAGGGAGAAGGAGGAGAACTGAGGGAGAAGGAGGAGGACTGAGGGAGAAGGAGGAGAACTGAGGGAGAAGGAGGAGAACTGGTTCGTTAATAGCAGAATTAGCTCAGCAGCAGGTTCCCTTCCAAGGTCGAAATCTTCCCCACAACTGCAGCTGCCTTGAGTTCAGTCTGAGCTCGTTAAGCCCGGGGGAGGTCAGCGGGTGAGTTCCTCTGGGTCCTCCTAAGCCCAGGATGATCCAGCGCTTGTCAGCCTGACGAGCTGGTTGTCAATCAGCGGCGAGGTTTCAGGCAGCCGCCTGTCGCCATGGCAGCCAGAGCACAACTGTCAATCCTAACCACAAAATCCCTGGTGGCTTTTGATACCTCGATGGGGGGAGGTTGGGGTTTGGAGTTTCATGCCCAGGGTCCATGGAGTTTCGCGCTCCAGGTCCATGGATGAGGTGGTGATGCTGTTTCTTCTCCATGTGAATTTATGGTTATTTTTAATAGGGTTTTTCTTCTCCCCCCTCAAGCAAGCTCCTCTTGCTGCCTGCAGAACCTGCTTCTCCTCGCTGGCTTCCACCAAGGTCATCCACTGGGTGGTCATCCACGGGTGGATGCTCTTTGCTCTGCAGCGTCTGCTCGGCAGCCGATGGAAGGTCTTCAGCTGCCTCCACCTCTGGACCATCGCTGAGGTTTGGTGTTGACCTTGAACACCTCAAATGGGTTGTCCCACAACCCTCGTTTATCTGCGGCGGTGACGTGAGGTGGGTGGTGGGACCAGGTTGGGGGGGGTTGGGCTGGTGATTGGAGGGAAGCAGGATGGCTTGGGGGGTGTCTATAGAAAAATATTTATTTTTAATGGTTTATTTTTTGGAACAAGTTGCAGAGGGAGGAGAAACCTCCTCGGGCTTTGCAAGAGCTTTCAACGGGTGGGTTTGAAGAAGCTGCTGAGCAGAGGGTCATGTGATTTGCAGCTTCCTCCAGCACATGATCTGCTCTTTTTTAGGCTGAGCCCCCCCAAAAAATGCAATTCTGGCCCCACCCCTGTAAATCCCCTTCACGTTCTACCAGCGGGTGCAGCCGAGGGAGGGCAGCTCCATGGATGCAGGTTCTGGAGATGTTTCCTCACCCCGCAGCATGGTCTGGTCCAAGCAGCTGCTGGGGGGGTTTCTCCTTTTTTTTTTTGACTAATCCCATTATTTATTTTTTCTGACGCTGCTCAGAAACAGTGAAGTTCCTTAAACTCGCCCCCCTCCCAACATTTATCCCAATAAATCCGGGAACGTCGTCAGGTCCTCGGGCTGCAGCGGTTCCACCGGCAGCTAACGGAACTGGACGGCCTCTGGTTGTCATTCCTATTATCGCCATTATTAATGCCAATAGTATTCCTGTTATTAATGCCATTAGTATTCCTATTATCACCATTATTAATGCCAATAGTATTCCTGTTATTAATGCCATTAGTATTCCTATTATCACCATTATTAATGGTAATTAATAATATAAATTATTAATTATTGTCATTATTGATATCATTATTTTACTATTATTGCCATTATTATTATTGCCATTTTTATTCCTATTATTGTTACTATTAATGCATTATTATTCCTATTCTTGACATTATTATTGCCATTATAATTCCTATTATCACCATTATTAATGCCATTATTATTGCCATTATTAATCCTATTATCACCATTATTAATTCCATTATTATTCCTTTTATCGCCATTTTTATTGCCAGTATTATTGCCATTATTGTTGCCATTATTGCCATTATCATTCCTATTATCACCATCATTAATGTCATTATTATTCCTATTATCACCATTACTAATGCCATTATTATTGCCATTATTATTCCTATTATCACCATTATTAATGCCATTATTATTCCTATTCTTGTCATTATTCTTGCCAGTATTATTGCCATTATCGCCATTATTAATGACATTATTATTCCTATTATCACCATCATTAATGCCATTATTATTGCCATTATTATTGCCATTATTATTGCCATTATTATTCCTATAATCACCATTATTAATGCCATTATTATCGCCATTATTAATGCCATTATTATTCCTATAATCACCATTATTAATGCCATTATTATCGCCATTATTAATGCCATTATTTTTCCTATTATCACCATCATTAATGCCATTATTATCGCCATTATTAATGCCATTATTTTTCCTATTATCGCCATTATTAATGCCATTATTATCGCCATTATTAATGCCATTATTTTTCCTATTATCGCCATTATTAATGCCATTATTATTCCTATTATCACCATTATTAATGCCATTATTAAGCCTATTCTTGCCATCATTATTATTACCTCTGGGGATCCTCTCCTCTCCCCGCAGCGGGTCAGGGTGCAAGGGGAGGAGCGGGATCGTTGGATTTTTTTACCTGATTTCTGGTGTTTTATTAAGGAGCAGAGGAAGCTGGGAGGTTTCCGGCGAGGAGGGAGAGGCTGCTCCCTGCCGGGCATGAGGTGCCTGAGCTGCTTCTCACCCAACATCCCCAAATCCCAAGGCCAGGAGGAGCGTGGAGAGCTGATAACCGAGTGAAATTCTTTTATTAGGCTCTGTTGTCATGAAAAACCTTGGGAAATCTCTCGGGATGGACAAAAAGGGGAATGGAAGGAAGTGGGGGGGTTGGGGGAAGGTGGTGGAACAAGACCCTGGGTCTTGGGGCCAGGGGTCCCTTTGCTTCCCAAGAGGGAGGAGGAAAGATGATGATGATAATAATAATAATAGTAATAATAGTAATAACAATAATAACGATAATAACAACAATAACATTAACAACAACAACAATAATAACAATAATAACAATAATAATTTAATAAAGTAGTAAAAATAAAAATAATAAAGTTATAAAAAATAGTAATAAACATAATAAAAATGAGAGCAAAATAATAATAATAAAAATAATGAAAATCATAAGAAAATAGAAGAATAATCATAAATGTAATAAAAATAATAAAAATAATAAAACTCCTAATAAAGTTATAAAAATAATTAAAATGGTAGCAAAATAAAATAATAATAAAAATA
>JANIJG010143798.1:0-14780 GCA_024611175.1 Megaceryle torquata
AACCCGACAAGTACCAGCTGCACCTCCACGAGAGCTGCGTCCTCTCCCTCAAATTCGCCTCCTGCGGTAGGTACAGCAGCTGTAAATGCCCTAGGCGGGGAGGGGCCGGCGTAGTGAGGAGACAGTGCTCTGTTTGGAAGATGAGGGTTGCTCAACTTGCTTCCTTGCAAATGCAAAATCCTTTGTACCTTGGGCCTCCTAAGACAAGAACAGGAGAGGGGATATCGAGACACCAAAAGGCAGAATAATTAGTGATTGTCTCGTGAGCCTCTTGCATGGCCTGTAGATGAGAACTCCTTGTTAACAAGAGGGGCTCTCAGAGATAGGCCGGACCGTACCTGTTCTGCGCTTAGAAGCCTGCGACACGTCGGCATTTTGAACCGCAGGTGAAAAGTACACTGCGAGGAAGACTGGGAGCCTTCCTCCCGAACACCCCGGCCCACGGCCACCAGACGCTAATGGGAGGAGGCCTAGGATAATGAGTTCCCGGAACTGATTACAATCATCCAACTCCATACAATGAATACGTAGCCGACTCTGTGGGATAGGGGTGATTTAGTGTAATAAAGAGCTGCTCGCGGGGCACCTCGCTGTGCAAGTTCGGAGGAGCGATCCCCCTGCACCCGGCGCCGCAATAAACAGACCTGCTTTAGAACCTTCACGGGTTGGAGTTTGTTTCCGCACATCAACGGGGTGTGGCACCGGCAGACAGGGTGGCACTTTCCCCGTGTCCCCTCCGGTGTCCCCACCCCCAATGTCACCTGTCCCCTCTCAATGTCCTTCCGCTCCACGTCTCCCACCCCTGCCCTTGTCCCCGCGTGTCCTTCCTAGTCCCCACCCCCGTGTCCCTGTATCCACATCCATGGCCTATCTATGTTGTCCCACCCCATTGTCTCTGTGTTCCTATCCCTGTCCCATTATCCCCATCCCCACATTCCCATCTCCATTGTCTTACCTCTGTCCCCTTGTCCCCACATCACATGTCCCCATTGTCCCAGTTCCGTCTCTGCATCCCCCCAGTGTCTTGTCCTTACCCTCCCCCCCATCCCCTGATGTCCTCTCACCCTGCTGAAGGCCCAGTGCAGGTGCCTGGGTGGCCCCAGGAAGTGCGACAGCTTCCAGTGGACCATGTGCTGCAAGGTGAAGACCAAGAAGCTCAACCCCATGGCATGTTGTTGATGTCCAACTTGTTGTTCATAACCTTCAGCTTCTCATAGTGGCAGATCCCTGACACCCACAACTCCTCCAGCATCTTGATCTTGTCTGGGGCTGGGACATGGGGATGTTTACCCCAGGGGGTCAAGGAGTCATCTCTGGGAATTTTGGAATCATCTGTCGGGGTTGAAGGTCACATGTAAGGAGGGGCGGAGGCTTATCTTGGGGGTTTGGAGTCAAGGGGTTCAGGGTCATCTCAGGGGTATTTGGAGTCATCTTTGGGGGTTGGGGTCATCTCAGGGAGTTTGGGGTCATCTCAGGGGGTGGAGGCTAATCTTGGGGGGTTGGAGTCATATTGGGGAAGTCATATTTAGGGCCATCTAAGGGGGCTGGAGATCATCTCATTGGGGACTGGGGTCACCTTGGGGAGTTGGAGGGTAACTTTGGGGTCATCTCAAGAAGGTTTAGAGTCACCCTGTGGGACTGGGGGTCACCTCAGGGGATTCAGGGTCATCTCAGAGGTGGTTTGGGTCACTGTAGCTGGTTGGGGGGGGGTTGTGTCACCTCAGGGGGTGGTTTGGGGACACTTTGGGGGGCTGGGTATCACCTTAGGGGGCTCAGGATCATCTCAGGGAGTTTTGGAAGTCACCTTAGGGTGTTCAGGGTCAGCTTAGGGGAGGTTGGGATCACCTCAGGGTTGGGTGGTGCCTTTGGGGAGGGTCATCTTGCAGGGCTGGGGGTCATCTTGAGGGTTCAGGGTCATCTCATGGGAGTTTGGGGTCACCTTGGGTGGTTAAGGGTCACCTTGGGTGGTTGAGGGTCACCTCAGGGGGTTCCTGGTCATCTCATAATGGGTTTGGGGTCACCCTGGGGGGTTGGGGGTCACCTTGGAGACTTGGGGGTCAATTCAGAGGGTTCCAGGTCATCCCAGGTGGGGTTCAGGGGTTACCTCAGATGGGTTGGAGTCACCTCAAGAAGCTTGAAGCCTCTCCCATCTCCCTCCCATCACCCTTAATCTCCCCTTAAACCCCCTCCCAGTGGCTCCCACCATCTCCCAGGAGCTGGAGCAGGGTGACGTCCAGAGGCATCTTCCAGCAGGAGCTGCCATGGAGCGGTTGTGTCCCATAACCAGTGGAGGGAAAGACTTTGCCTGAGTCACCAGTTTGCAGCCTTCATCCCATGCCATACATTTCAGCATGAAGGCGTCCAGCTTCCTGACACGCCCCTGACACACCCCCATTGGACACATCCACCAAAGGCCTTGCCCATGTAACCTCCAGGCCATACCCACCCACCTCCCATGACCGGTGGATCCTGCCCCGGGGTCTCACTTGGACCCTCCAAGCTACAGATACAACTTTGGCTGGAGTGCTAAGGCCTGCCCAGACCCACCAAGCCCTGCCCACAATTTCAGCTGTAGCTCTAAACCCTGGCAATAGATGCAAAGTCCTGCCCACAACCACCATGCCCCACCCATAGCCTCGAGGCCCTGCCCATGGCATCACCAGTACCCATAAGTCCTGCTCACATCCACCAAGCCCCACCTACCCCCTCACCATCACCTCCCCCACACCACAGCCCTTCCATCCACCCTCAGGCCCCTCCCCCCCAAGCTCCACCCTCTCCCTGGCCCCACCTACCCCAAAAGCCTCACCTCTCGGGCCCCTCACACTTTAGAGTGGGAGCCTCACCACCAACCCCCATCCTCTACCCTCCTCCCTCCCACTACCACCCCCTCCAGGCCCTTCCCATCCATCCCAGGCCCTTCCCCCTTCAAGCCCCGCCCACCTCGACTCCGTTTCTGGTTGTTCAGGGTGGCCTCCACTCCCTGCTGGTTGTACTTGAACATGTAATTGCACATCAGGGGAGCTGCTGTCTTCTTGGTGCTGCCATTTGGCACTGTCCTGAACTTGGGGGGGTTGTTGCTCCTGCGGGCACTGGAACTGTTCCGGACGTCAGCCACGGCCACAGACCACCATGCCCTGACCATACCTTGACACACCCCAACATGCCAACAGCGTGACCCTGGCGACCAGTGGCCTCCAGTGCCAAGCATGGAACCCCCACAGTGGAGTCCAAAATCATCCAGCAACACCCAGGAACACCCCACAGAGAGCTACACTCACCCAGGAACACAACATGGACATCCACACTTGCCCACAAACACCTTATGATCACCCCCAGACACCCACAAACCCCCTGTGTCCACCTGGGAACACCCCACAAACACCCACCCCCACCCACAAACACACCCTGCTCACCCTCAAACCCCACTCAACACCCCTATGAACCCCCATGATGGGGCCTGAACTCACCCAGAAACACCCCATAGAGAGCTACAGCCACCCAGAAAAACCTCATGGACACTAACAACCATCCAGGAATACCCCACAAGCACTTACATCCACCCATGAACACACACAACCCCACTTTGCCCACCCACAGACCTCTCCTAACACCCCGCAAGCCCCGTCCCCATCCCCCCTACCCCCAGAACCACCCCCTGGTTGGTTGCACCACCACAGCTGGCAGTATATTGCGTTCACTGAAGCTGGAAACAGTGTCAACACACTCCTGGGTCAGGAAGGTGGTAGCACCATGATCTTAGGGGTGGTGCCCCTGAGGTTCTCCACTGGCACTGGTTGTTGAAGACCAGAGCCCACAGCAGACAGATGGACTTGCTGATGCTGAACTTGGAACCGCCAGTGCCTGGGGAAGGGGGTCGGTGCAGGGGACTGGGGTGGGGTCACCATGGGGATGGTGGCACTTCAGGGACAGTGTCACGATGAAGATAGCGTCAGCACGAGGATGGTGTCACTATAAGAATGAGGACAGTGTCACTATGGGGATGGTGTCACCATGGGAACCAGGTCACCCCCAGGAATGGTGTCACCCTGGGGACAAGGGACACCCTGGGGACAGGGACAGCATCACCCTGGGGACAGGGGACACCCTGACACCTCCCCCAGTCCTGGGCAACACCCCAGAGGATACAGCCAGACTCACACCAAGCTGACGCCACAACCCCATCTCTCTGCTTCTCACCCCATGTGCATCCCCCACCTCCCTGGCTGACACTGGCCTGTCCCCCTGCCACCAGCAACAGATGATGGGTGGGGAGGTTGTGAGGGAGGAGGGGACATGGGGGACAGCCACCCATTCACATTGTCCTGTAGAATCACAGAATGAGGGGGGGGTTGGAAGGGACCTCTGGAGATCATTGAGTCCAACCCCCCTGCCAGAGCAGGGTCACCCAGGGCAGCCCACACAGGAACAGAGCCAGGCAGGTCTGGAAAGTCTCCAGAGGAGACCCCACAACCTCTGAACAGCCTGTTCTAGTCTCTGCCATTCTCACAGTAACAAACTCTTCCTCATGTTGAGGTGGAACTTCCTGTGTTTCACCTGGCCACCATTAGCTCTCATCCTATCAAAGGGCACAACTGAAGAGACTGTCCTCTTCTACTTAACACTCACTCTGCAGATACTTGTAAACATTCATAAGATCCCCTCTCAGGCTTCTCTTCTCCAGGCTGAACAGCCCCAGGGCTCTCAGCATTTCCTCATCATCATCTCTGTAGCCTCCCTTGGACTCTCTAGTATTCCCCTGTCCCTCTTGAACTGGGGGGACCCGAACTGAGCACAATACTCCAGATGTGATCTCACTAGTGCAAGAGTAGTCAAGCTCCAGTTGTAACCCACAGGCTGAAATACTCGAAGATTAAAATGGTGATGGCTATACATTCATCAGGCACATGACAAACATCATCACCCCCATGGCCAGGCTGTAGGGTTCTGGGGGCTATGAACCCTGTCGTTGGGTGGGATGTGTGTGTTTGTGTGTCCTCATGCCCTGCCCTACCCTGTCCACCTGTACCTACCCAGGAAGGAGGAGGGGGAGACAGTGTCATTGCTGCAAGACACTATCACACTGATACTGGTTTTCACAAAGGGCACTGAGAAGTTGATGATCTCTGACCACTCCTCATTGATGGTCAGCGAGCTAATGGCCAGGGGCTGGGGTTGGGTGGGGTGTAGCTGTCACAGGGTTGATGCCAAGGTGTGATCATCAGGGGGTGATTGGTTGTCATTGGAGTGGTTGTCATGGGATGGTCACCAGGATGTGGTTTTCTGGTCTCATTGGCAGGGAGTGGTCATCAGGGTGTCATTGGCAGAGTGTTGTCATCAGGGGTTGGTAATTGGTGTAGTTGTCAGGGGTGGTCATCGGGGGGGGGGGTGGTCATCATGATGTGGTTGCCAGGGTGTCACTATCAGGGTGTCATTGTCAGGGGGTGGTTGTCAGAAAGTGATTGGTTGTCAGAGTGTGATTGATCATCAGGGTGTGATTTGGTTTCAGGGTGTCAGTGGCAGGGTGTGGTCATCAGGGGTTGGTCATTGCTGTGATTGTCAGTGGGTGGTTTTCAGGGGGTGGTTGTCAGGATGTGATTGGGTGTTAGGGTGTGGTCATCACAGAGTGGTTGTCAGGAGGTGATCATCAGCATGGTGTTAGGGTAGTTGTCAGGGGGTGGTCATCAGAGTGTGATTGGTTGGGAGGGGATTGTTGTCAGAGGGTGGTTCTCAGGGGGTGGATGTCAGTGTGTGATTGGTTGTCAGGGTGTGATTGGGTGTTGGGGGTGGCTGTCAGTGGGTGGTCATCAAAAATGTGGTTATCAGGGTGTGATTGGGTGTCAGGCTGTGGTCATGAGAGGGTGGTCATTGGTGTGGGTGGGATGTCATCAGGAGGTGGTCTCTGAACTCCTGCAGACCCATATGGCTGCAGGGGGTTGGTGTGTGGGTGTGTGTGTGGAGTGTTTTGGGTTTTTTTTGTGGGGGGAGGGGGTGTCCCATGTCCATGGGATGTATGTAGAGTGGTGTGAAGTGGTGTGGGATGTACATTGGGTGGTTCAGGTGTATGTGGGGGGCTAAGGGGTGTTAGGGGGGTTATGGGGTGTTTTAGCGTGGAGGTCCCACTACTCCCACTATGTCCATGGGGTAGTTGGGGTGGTTTGGTGTATGTGGGGTTGTGTGGGGTGTACATAAGGTAGTTGAGATGTTTGTATGTGGAGGGGTTGGGGGATATTTCTGAGTGGGTCCTACCACTCCCACCATGTCCATGCGGTGGTTGGTCTGGTTTGATGTATGTGGGGTGGTTTGGAGAGGCATGAGCTGTATATGAGGTGATTGAGGTGTATGGAGGGTGTACAGAGAGGGCTTGGGGGGTATTTTGGAGGCAGTCCCACCTCCCCCACCATGTTCATGGGGGTATATGTGTAGGGGTGTGAGGTGTATATGGGGTGGTTGGGGTGTATTTGGGGGGCTGTGAGGTGGGTGTGGTGGAGTAGTTGTGGGTAGCTGTAGAGTGTTGCTGGAGGGAGGGCTATTTTCCACCTCTCCCACCATCCCATTCCATATCGTCAATCTTCTTGCCATGCTTGCCATTGGTGGCCAGGTAGAGGTCATAGATGAAGCTAACAGTTCTTGCCAGATGCTTCAGGATGTTGATGCAGAGACTTTTACAGCATTTCTTCTCGAGCAGCTCTGTCTCCAATTCTGGACTGGGTGGGGGACACAGGACAGGATGTTTGGGGAAATTGCTGTGGTCATAGGGAAACCACCCCTGGGTGAGTTTGAGATGCACTGAGGGTGGTGGGGAGACAGTGAGGGGCTTGGAGACGCACACAGGGACACCCTAAGGGTGGTGAGGACAACCCCAAGGTGGTGGGGACACCTCCAGGGTCCTGGGGACAGCTTGTGGGGACACCCCTGGGGGTGTTGGAGGACACCCTGAGGGTAGCTGAGAAACTGCCAGCATGATGACAACATCTTGAAGTGATTCACCTAGGGCAGTGGGAACACTCTGAGGGTGGTGGGGACACCTTCCAGGGTCATGATGACTCCTTGGGGGCAGTTGAGCCACCTCCAAGTGTGGTTGTGGGGGACAACTGGGGGATGAGTGTTGCCAGGACCACATCCTCCCCTCCTCCAGTTGAGCTGTTTGTGGCAGGGGATGGATTTGTGGATAGAGGTGCCTATGGTGGGATCGATGTTCTTAACAATGACAAAGGGGTGTTCCTCCAGCATGGCCACCATCAAGTGCTGGTCATCATCCACTGGCTGTAGGAACTTCCTGTAGTGTGACCAAACCAGGTACTACATCCACAGCATCTGGTATTCCCAGCTCCCCACCTGTGGCAACAGTCAGCCACAGGACACTGATCACTGTCACAGAAAGGCTGATGGCACTTGATGGCACTGTGGTCCCTACAGAGAGACACAGCCATGGACGGGGCCAAGGAAGGGTGCCAGGAAGTGTCACTGTGCCCAAATAGAGGAGACTGAGCTCCTGTGTCACTGTCATGGAAAATCTGATAGCACTGTCAGGACAATTTGATGTCACTGTTGGCCCTACAATCAAACAGGGCCATGGACAGACAGACGTGGGGTCACCTCAGTCAAGAAAGGGTCCTGGGAGGCGTCACCATGACCAAATGGAGTGAACAGAGCTTCTGTGTCACCATCAGGGACAATCTGACAGCACTGTTTGGGATAGCTTGATTTCACCACTGCCCTACAGTTGGACAGGGTCACAGATGGATGGACACGGGGTTACTGTGGCTGAGGAAGGGTTCTGGGAGGTGTCACTGTGATGGAGTAGGGTGTTACCATGACTGGGCAGGTGTAACTGCCACCAACAAGGTGTTGCTGTCACTGGCCAGGTGTCACCATCAGTAGCTGAGTGTCATAAATCAGGTGTAACCGTCACCATCCAGGTGTCACTGTCACCAGCCAGGCATCACCATCACCAATGAGGTGTTTCTGTCACTGGCCAGGTGTCACCACCACCACCCCCTCAGCAACAGATTGTTGTGACCAGCTACCACAATACTTGTGCAGGGGTTGAATGACCCCACTGTCCTGCAATCCCCGGGGCAGCCACCACATGACTGTAATGACACCATGAGAAGCAGACAGGGTGGGGGAGTGGTGGCCATGGTGGGGTGATGTGGGGACAGGCGCTGGGGGCCACTCACGACCTCCCAGCTCCACTCCTTGTTAAAGGAGAAGACACACAGCAAGGGGTTGACAAGGTAACCATCCTTGGTGAAGGAGAAGTCCTTCTGCTCCTACATGATGTTCATGAAGTACCTGGGGGGAGGTGACACCATCACAGGGAGATCACAACACCACTGGGGAGGTGTCACCATCAGCGGGGAGGTATTAGCATCATGGGGGAGGTGTCACCATCACAGATGCTGTGCCGTCTGCTCCATGAGTAAGCATGGTCCTTTCTTCACCAATAATCACGAATTTCAACCAAAGCCCACAGGCTTTCAGTAATCCTCCTAAAAAGTTTTTCCCTCTGTTAGGGGGATTTTTCTGTTAAAACTGGCAAGTGGTTGAGAAAATGCACATCTGGCATCTGCTTGCTGCAGCAGCCTCACATTCTCCACTTCCCACAATGGCAACATTTTCTTCTTATCAATAACTAAAATTAAGATATAAATTGAATCTTCATTTTCTATGGACATATATATATTATATATAAAACAGACATTGAGGTGCTGAAGCGAGTTCAGAGAAGGGTGACAAAGCTGCTAAAGGGTCTGGAGAACAAGTTCTGTGAGGAGAGGCTGGGGGAGTTGTGATTGTTTAGTTTGGAGAACAGGAAGATGAGGGGAGACCTTCTGTCTCCTTGCAGCTCCCCGAGAGGAGGTTGTGGTGAGGTGGGGATTGGTCTCTTCGCCTGAGTAACAAGCAATAGGACAAGAGGAAATGGGCTTCAGTTGTGCTAGGGGAGGTTTTGATTGGACATGAGGAAAAAAGTCTGCACTGAAAGGGGGCTGAGGCCTTGGAACAGGCTGCCATGGAGGGGGTGGAGTCACCATCCCTGGAGTGGTTCAAAATCCGTGTGTGTCACTTTGGGACATGGTTAATGGTTGTAATGTTTAGTGGGTGGTTGGACTTGGAGATCTTGAAGGTCATTTCCAATTTAGGATTCTATGAAAATTGAGTGTTCATTCTCATCATCCCTTGTGGTTTTCAGCAAATACATTCTGTCTGGTGCTGGATATATGTAAGGTCAGAGAGCACCTGCTGCTGAGAGAGCTGGGTAGGACTTTTAGGTAGAGAAATGGAAAAAGAGGGAGAAAAGAGGGGGTTTGACTCAAGTGAAGACTTTTGCAGGGCAAGATAATTTATTGTTAGAGAAAGTTCTTGGTTGGATTGTTTTTTCTTTTTAAAGGTAGGCTTTTAGAGATGTAAGACTTATTTGTACCTGGTCCAAATGTTAAAAAGGAAGTGAAATATTTACACATGCTAAAACCTATTGAGATGTCAGCCTGTAATCCCAGCCTGATTTTGAGTAATCTGAGCCTGGTTTCTGACAAAGCATGTGTCAAAAAACTAAGTGGCACAAATCAAAAAGGAATTGGTCCACTAGTTAATTTTGCTGTTGCTAATGCCAAGCAAAAGTGATTTTTCAAGTTTTGTGATCAAAATGTACTAAATAAAAAATGTTACATTAAATGTAGATATTGTCCGTCAAAGAGGAAGAAACAGCAGAAATGAGAATTGAGTCATAGGTGGCATTTCCCAAACAATTTTCACATCAGGAATTGAATTGTTTTTGGCAAGTGATGATATGTTTGTAAATGAATGGGATTCACATGGAATAATTATTAATATTTTTAACGTTAAAATATGTTTTATTTTAATAACCTTTATCAATAAATAGGTAATAAATAATACCTACTCTGACTGGTAGGATGGTTACAGCTGAGGAAAATGTGGTTTTACAAGAAACAAGGGTTCAAGGAGGCAACATTTTGTGCAAGGCTGAGTCCGAGGGTATGACTGTGCTTCTCTCACTTCACAGGTTTGTGGAAGTCAAAACAACATGGGAAATCTATTGGCAGTTTCTGTGGGGGCTGGCTCTGCTCATCAGCCCTGTGCTGGAACAGGTGAAATACCAGAAACAGAAATATCAGAACAGTTGGGAAAGAATGAGAAAATATGGGAAATTGATGAAAATATTAGAAGTGACTTGAGCGAAACTTTACCTTTTGGCTTTAATAGGCATAACCCAGAGCTGTTACATTACAGAGTGCTGTAGCTTATGTACTGAACACCCACTGGTACGATTACCACACAGTAAGGACTCTCTGACTGCACATGTGTCTATCCCTTTGAGTCTTATTGACACCATGAGTGTCTCACCCTGTGGGTGTCTTACCCCGCAGGTGTGTCTCCCTGTGGGTGTCTCTGACCCCATGCTTGTCTCAACCTGTGTGTGTCTCAACACACAATGTATGTTTCTCTCTCCCCATGGGTGTCTCTGACCCCATGGGTGTCTCTGACCTCATGGGTGTCTCTCCCTCCATGGTTTTCACTGACCCTGTGGGTGTCTCTGACACCACTGGTGTCCCTCACTCTGCTGGTGTATCACTCTGCGGGTGTCTCACCCTGTGCATATCTCCGACTCTGCAAGTGTCTCACCCCACATGTGTCTCAGCCTGTGGGTGTCTCTCCCCATAGGTGTCTCTGATCCCACAGGTGTCTCTCTCCCCTTAGGTGTCACTGACCCTGCGGATGTCTTATCCAGCATGTGCCTGTGACCCTCACAGGTGTCTTACCCACGGGTGTCTCTGTCTGCATGGGTATCTCAACCCTCACTTTTCTCTGTTCCCACGGGTGTATCTTACCCTGAAGGTATCTCAGACTGCAGATTTCTATGACCCCATTTGTATTCCACCCTATAGGTGTCTCTGCTGACCCCATATGTGTCGCTAACCCCATGGGTGTCTCACCCCATGGGTGTCTCTGGCCCTGTGTGTCTTAAATGTTTTAAAAATCATGTGGTGCTTCCAAACACAAACAGAACAAATACACCCCTATTTTCCCACAGCAAAACAGAAGATGTTTCTGGGAAGGGCACATGACAGGAACCCCAAGGTGCTGCAGCTCTTCCTTCCCAGGAAAAGGAGGTTCCAACAGGCAGTTCCAGAATAGTTGGTTTTGGGGTCCCTGACCAGAGCTCCTGAGGAGTCAGACAGTTCCTGGTGAAGGTTTGACAGTACCTGGCTGCTCTTTGCTCGTCACTCTCGTGCCAGCTGCATTTGCAGAACGGACACCTGAAAGAGACAAAAGGCTGGGCTCAGATGAACACAGGCTGTTAGGATGACCATCTGTAGCTGCATGGTTAAGGCTGACAGGGAAGACGCACCCTCTCCCTTCATCCCTGACAAACAATTCCTCTTTGTGGAATGGGAAGTAGCAGGTTCCCAGAGTCACCCTGAACCGAGCTCTGATTATCGGCAATTCAAGATTCTTTCTGGCACACCATTCACACATAAAGCACTAAAACATTGCACATATGTCACAGACAAAGGTTCTATCATGAGAATTCAGGGCTAGCATCTTTCCTGAGGAGCAATGGCTGGGTGTTTTTGATACTGAAAGTGGCTTCAGGAAAAAGCAAAAACCACAGGTTATGAATACAACATGTTGTGCAGACTAAAGCAAAGGTGACAGCTCCAGATTTCTTTGGGCTGTGACATCACAGGCTACCCAATTTAGTTTTCAATCTGCAGAATAATTCCTTTTTATTCACAGGTTAACCTCTATATGTATATATACAGAGAGAGCTCTGTGTGTGATTTGCTTTTTAGATCTTGTGGAAATTATTGCATTTATCATAAATGTTTATTACAATTTAGTATTATTACAGCAGTGTTAATTAATTGCTGCTCTCATTTACTACACTGAGCACTACACAAACTTCAACACCTCATATCTGATCCTTTCCTTGTGTCCTTAGACATAAAACATTGGCCCCCTCTGGGACTAGGGGACTCTCTTTATTCCCTGAAGGAGTTTGGAGGAAAAGGGGGTCTATCCTGAAACTCATGACTGGATGGGAGGGCTGCCTTTATCCCCTTTCTTCCGCCCCATTTGCAATCCTTGTTAAAAATCAAGCCAAAAAATCATTCTATTGCTTATAGGTTCGTTAGTACAAATACTATAATCATATTGCTTTCATTAGTTGCACACAAATGTACTCATAAGATAATCACATTGTTTTGTGGTGGTGATTATTTATTTATTGTTACATGAGCTTATTTTTGCCCCAGTGACCTTGCCATCAATCAAATCTTATTTAACTTAGTTGTTTTTTCACTGTATTTTACTAATTAGCTAAACTGTTATTCTTGCTTAATAACTTATAGTGCTGCTTTTATCTGATGAGCATTCCACTCATTTTTGCAAGTAGAGCCTTTGTTAGAGCTCTATAACATGGGGAAGCATCTTTGTACATTTTCACATGCACTCAACAGGCTTGTAGAGACAGGATGAGGGGTAATGGCTTCAAACTGGAAGACAGTGGATTTAGATTAGCAATTAGGAAGAATTTCTTCCCTCTGAGGGTGGTGAGCCCCTGGGACAGATAGCCCTGAGAGGCTGTGGATGCTCCAGCCCTGGGTGTGTTCAAGACCAGGTTGGACAGGTCTCTGAGCAACCTGGTCTGGTGGAAAATGTCCCTGCCCATAGCAGGGGAGTTGGAACACTGTGATCTTTAAGGTCCCTTCCAACCCAAACAGTTCTGTGATTCCATAATCCTATGATCAGGACAAACAGAGTCCTGGCAAGGCAAGCCCATGGTCAGGTCAATATTTTGCATCTCACATAGTTCATACACATGTGTATGTATCTGAAAACTCGCCTGTTGTCAGGAGAGAAATTCCATGGACATTTTATTAAACATATTGAATCATTTCAGATGATGAAAAAGTTTTTTTGTTGCATTTGTTGAAGTATTGTGAGCAGTTCTCAAGTCTCCTGGCAGAGCATTATGGTCTGACCATAAGCAGCCAGTGCCAGCCTCCAGGGGCTCCAGCGTACCTGAGGCTGGGGCTGGCAGGGATCAGAGGAGACCAATAGAGTCATGTCGCTTCCATCATTCTCATCTAGTTGTCAAGATTCAGGCATTTAATGGGAAAAGTTTCAAGAGTGTAGTTAAAGAGGAAGGTTTGTAAAGAGCACTTTGAATAAGCGATAGAAAAATTTGCCACTAGATCTTGATACTGAGTGACTCTTAAACAGGTGTGGACAGGTAGGGAAAGCCTCTCCTTGAGAGCCATCACTGTATGGACAACCTTGCTCCTCACTTCCCCAGCTGCACCATGTGACTCTGTATGTTTGGCTGTTGGTGGAAAATCTACATCCCTATGGAACTCATGGGGTTTAGATCTCTCCCAGAGAAGGTCTTAGATTTGCCATCTATACAGAACATAACTGTGGATCCCCTCATCTCCCCAGTGAAGAGCTTTTCTTAATGTCCAGCCTGAACTTTCCCTGACACAGCCTCATTCCATTTCCATGTCCTATCGCTGGTCAGCAGAGAGAAGAGATAAGCACCTCCTGCTCCACTGACACCCCTGAGGAAGGTGTAGACTGTGATAAGGTCCCAGCCAAGCCATGTCCTCTGCAGGGGTCTGCAGACAGCCCTGCTCTGTGTTCTGCCAAGGTCTGGGTGAGCAGAGAGGTTGGGCAGGGCTGGGTTGTTCCCCTGAAAATGGCACCAAATCCCATAGGAGGAAGGAGATGGCCAGAGAGCAAACCCCACCCATCAACACCAGGAGATGCCCCCAGAGATAGCCTGTGCCCCTTAGTGCCAGCCCCTCTCCCAGGTCAGCACTAGAGTCCTGGGCCAGCAACAGACCAGCTGCCCTGAGCAGAAGCCTGCAGAAAGAGCTTTCTCCTGTTCATGCAGGCCCAGAAATTCTCCTTGATATTCTCCAGCGGCATCCCTTTCCCCAGGGAGCATGTCCAATCTGGCTTGGCCTCCTGGTCCTGTTTCCTACCCTGAGCTCCCTGCAGGGCCCTGAGCTGGTGATGTTGCTCCGCAAAGCGAAGGATCTGTGGTCCCCTGGGGTCATGGGGTGACCCTGCACTGGGCATGCTGGCGCAGGTGGGGAGTAGACCAAGCTGGATGGGGATCACTGCTGCCTGAGCCCCTTTCTATCTTTCCATCTTCCATTCATCCCTGCTCAAGGACAGGCTTGAGCAGGACAACGGGGTGTCTTCAATAGTGTAAAGATCTGGGGAGGGCTGAATGAGATTCAGCCCTTGGGACTTTCCAGAGCTTGCCCCGATTCTTTAATCATATGTCCCTTTGCCTTTTGGCTTCTCACAGCTTTTCCTGGCATTGCAAGGCCCTGATTCGCCTGTGGACTCCTCAGGTTCACATTGTTCTCTGGGAGACTCCTTGGCTGGTCACTCATTTATAACATACAATTCACTGCCCACACACTGCTCACACACTGTCCCTGGAGCTCTCCTGAGCTCTCCTGGCACTTCCTGATTCTTCTCTATGTTGTCATCTACCATCAGCCCCAAAGCAAGTGTGACAGTGTCAGTCAGATAAAAAAGAGTGCAGTGGCTCTCTGTGCTCAAATTGAGAGATCTGGCCGCTCATTCGCTGTGGCAGTGCATGAGCGCCGCCTAGTGGGGGAGATTCAGCGCAAGAATGCCTGGCTAACGCCTTTCCTGAGAGAGGTAGGTCGAGACGTTTGGTCATTTTCCAGCCCGGCTTTAGAAATGGAAAAATCAGCACCCCTAGGGAAGGTACA
>JANIJG010143995.1:0-14757 GCA_024611175.1 Megaceryle torquata
AGAGAAGAGAAGAGAAGAGAAGAGAAGAGAAGAGAAGAGAAGAGAAGAGAAGAGAAGAGAAGAGAAGAGAAGAAAAAAAGAAAAGTTAGGAGTATCTGGAACATTTTATACACTACTAGTGGTTTGTCAATTAGGAGCTCAGTGAATAAAGCACCTGACATCTAGTTAATAAAAAGCTGTGATTTTAGAAAAACTAAATTACATGTTATAACCACAGCCATTTTAACTGGAGTACTGATACTGCTCACTGACTTTCAATGGTCAGTCAGCAAGTATTCCATTGCCTGTACTCTTACATTTTAGGATTGATAGTGATTCATAGTTCACAATTTGATTAGACTGATTGAATTGATTGACACTGGTTTGGAGCTTGTGGTGCAGTCTTGAAAATCAAGGTAGTTAGGATCTCTGTGTGCTCTAGTGTTTTCAGTGTCACTTCAGAAAGAGCTTTTTCAATAGTCTGCATAATCATATCAAAAGCTGGTTAGGTTACTTGCATTTCAAAACTATGGCAGAACTTTTTTTTATTGGCAAAGAAATTAGATATTTTCACTTCATTTAGTAGGATTTGGAAGTAGACTATTGTTATTTTTATTCTCCTGTTCCAGGAAGGAAAGGGGGGGGGGGTTAATTTTTTTTTTTACTATGGACATATCTTTCCTTGTTGAATCAAATCTGAATCAATGGTGATACTGAGTTATATTTCCTGCTTGCTTCTGCTTAAGAAAAAAATTTCTAGTATGACCCATTGAAAATGCAGCATACTTTCTTGTAACTAACATCCCACTTTCTCAGAACACTGTTTAACGTTTACATATAAATGTAAGTCCTTACATTAACCAGTCTCTCAATTTCTTTCCTTTTAGAAATTCAGAAATTGCTTTACTGTAGAAACCATTTTAAGACTTCTTACCCTGCCTCTGTTTACTGAGATAGAGCATTTCCAGCCTATATTTCCCAATGAAATGTAGCTGGGAGCTGAGTAATTAAAAACCACATTGATTCTTACCATAAAAGCAGAGGTAAATGCTAGTCAAAATCCATTTTGCATTGCAATATGTGAATTTCTAGCTAGGACATGGGACTTTTTAATGTAGTTCTCCTTTTTCTCCTCTTCTTATATTATAATCTTGTGTGCTGACTCTGCTGACAAGTTCTACTTTAGAAGTGGCTGCATTCTTATCGACACTTGAAGTGATAAGCAGTTATCTAAATTGTGAAATATTTTAGAAGCTACAGAATGAAATAACATCTTTCCCTCACTGTTAACAGTACATTTACAGCAATGCTGTTTCACTTGCAGTGATACTCCTTAAGCACTAAGCCACCAATGATCATGGTCTATGAAGGTGGGAAAATTTCTGAGTCCATTAAGAAAAAATTAGGAGCCTAATTCTCAGTAGGATCCTCTCAACTCCTCTCATAAATAAGGTACAGTTACATCTGCACAGCAAGGTCAAGTAGACAAAGAATCTCTAGAGCAGATGCTCTACACACACAGTCGATTCTGAGGATCTGTCATGCACACTATGCATATTCTAATTTTTTCCAATACAAACCACCTTCAGTTGGGTCCCCTGAACTGAATGCCTATTGAGGCCTGAACATATGAGGAGCATTTCTGGTGAATATTTTCAAATTTCATTTCTCTCCACAGGATCTAGTCCCTGTGCCCCAAAATCAGTCCCTGATGCAAAAAGAAATACAGGCAATAGAAATGATAGGGAGATTTGTATCAAAAATACAGTTCTGATCTGAACTAAAACACTAGTGGAGACACGTCTTAAGTATTGCTGCCAGGAGGGTTGTAATGGTTATACTCTGTCCCACATCTATCTTACACATTACAGCCACAATGCAGAGAAAAGGTGTAACAGGCTGACACACGCAACTGCTGTTTCCAGGTTGGTATATGAGGTTGTACTTCTAGGCACATCTTCTGAGGTATAAAGTAACTATGCTTGTCTAAACTCTAACAGTTTGTATCTGAAGATAGGGGAATTAATTCTGTTTCATTTCCAGACATATCGATTCAGGGTAGTTGGTGACATGAAGCTGTATTATTTTTAGTGGTGGAATCAATTCTTTTCTTGAAAGTAGTGCTTCAGCTCCGTGGTATTTGTGTCACTGCATAATGAAGTTGCATAACGTTACATCACTGTATATTGGCAAGATATCGCAAGATGGGGATTTAGGCCATGCTGCCATGTAGAGCTGGCAGGAAGAGCTACAGGTGAAAGCAGAGAATCCTTTAAGGTGTGGTTTACGCTACTGCATTTACATTCCATATTGTAAACAGAGGTCTGTATGGTATGTGGATACACTGAATATAAAATCAGTCACCAAAGAATATAAAATCAGTCACCAGCCTTTCTTTTGCATGCAAATTCTCTTCCTGAGCTGACTCAAATCTTCAGCAAACATATAGTTGCCAGAGGAACACTCCAGCAAAAAAAGAACCCGTGTCTGCAGTTGTCTTCCCTGAGCTCCTCTTCCCCAGGTAAGTGGCTCTTCTGCCAATAAAACCTGTCACAATGAGAATGCACAGCCTGGGTAAAAACAACCCAGTACCCCGATGACTGAGCAACATCAATAGCTATAAGCCAAGGAATGACTTCCTCAGGTTTACCTTAGACTCACAGTTATTTGGTTTACCCTTCAACTAAGGTAATCTTATAACCATGCCAGAAGAAGATGTTTTTAACAGAGAAATACTGTGGAGCCTGGTTTAAAAAACAGATATCAAAATAAAACAAATTCTTCATTCAGCCATGTCATTTTTAAGGCTGCGACACTCCTCAGTAGCCCTTGGATTTGGTCTCTGGTACCATGAAGCACCACGCAGCAGTTGATGCTGATCTGTGGCATTGTACAATGCTGTCATTGTGGGGACAAGGAATGAAGTCGGATTGTTTGCCGGATGTGCTTGTCAGTAGAAAACACAACAAACATACCAATGCTTAGGTGCCCTTCTCAGCATAGCAAAAGATTCAGATAACACACCAAACTACGTTAACTTGGGTGTCAGGATTAAATATAACACTTCCTAAGAGGCTGTGGTTTTTGCAAGCTCCATTCTGCAGTTTACTGTGTGAAAAACACCACAAATCACCATAGCCATAAAATGTTCTGAATAGAAAAAAAAATCTATTAAATTAATAAGAACCAATGGGGTACTTAGTATATAAACACAACATCTTTATGCCTTCAGAAGTAAGCAAATGATGCAGAATACAGTTCCTATGTCTGCCAGCTGCCTCTGTCCCCCTTGCCCAGGGCAGTGGCCTGTCACCCTTTGCCTGAAGCACCCATTCCTGTTACCCTGCCCACATCTACACCGGACCTGCCAAACCTCAGGTGCTGAGCATGAGAGTCACACCACTGACAGCCCCCTCCTGCCACACCACAGATTAGTTTTCACCTAATGTGCTCACAGTATCACAGCCACTGTGCTGCATCCCTTGCAGAAGCAGAGCTTCCAGGCACAGCACTTCTCTCTCAACATGAAAGGGACAGGGACTTGCTCGAGTGCATCCAGAGGAAGGTCATGAAGATGATCAGCCAGGTAACCCCTGCCTTTTTCTGAGTGAAATAGTCCCAATACCAGCAAAAGAAAAGCAAGTTTTAGAGCTCCACTGCTTTCAAATGAAGCTTGTTATGTTTCCATTCAAACCACTTGTTTGGCAACAGGAGTTGTGAAATACAATGATGGTCCACATGATGGTTACAGGTATTTCTTCTAGAGAAAGTTGGTATCAATTTCTGTTAAACCTTCTGCATTTACTATGCAATAGATGATGTGCATTGGGGATGAAGATTCCTTCCATGTATGTTGCATAATCTACTCTAAGAGGTCTCCTTAAAAGAAAGGCTATTACTTTGTGCTATTTTATATTTCATTCTTATCCTCTTGGTAAGAGGCCAGCAGAGAGCTAGGTGGAGTCAATGTGTTTGTAGCATAAAGTTTCACATAAACATAATCTGAAGCCTCAATGTAATTAGGTAATTTCTGCTCTTCTGAGCTGAACAGAAATGCAAGCGTAAAACTAAGCAGGTCTCCCAGCAAACAAGGCACTCAGTTATAATAGGTGTCAAATAAGGAAATTGCATTATTCCCCCTACAGAAAGGACCAAATCTATATGAGGGTGATGGCTATCTCAGGCCAGCTTGTTTAGTACTGACTCCTGGAGTCCCCATCAGAGCCCTTACCTCTGTGCACACACAGAGGCTGTAGACAAAACTGACCATCCACAGCAAGTTCAAAACACTGAATGACACCTCTTGCCTGCAAATAATTTGAGATAGGAATTTCCATACCAGAGCAGCTTTCATTGCCTCACACCCCCCAGTCACTAGTACCACATATTTTACAAAACTCTGCAGAAGACAGTAAAATGTAGGCTGCCAACAGGAAGCTTCTCTGAGAGGCTGTCTCATGTAGTGAAATTATAGATGCACAAACACAGTTGCATTTGTGTTATTTCTAAAAGGCCAGAGGCAAAGCATCTAATATACATTTATATAGATATGAAACACCCCTCTGGGGATTTACTACTTACACCCAAGGAAGTGAACAGTGGCAGCAGCAGATAAATAATCAAAAATCAATTATAATTTAAAGAGCCCTTTAATTTTAATAGTTCATGGTGATGTTAATAATACAGGGAAGGACATTTTTTAAGCATTTATCTTGACCTTTACCCTTATGATGCCTTGGTAATTTAAGCATGTGGTTGTGATGAGGTAGAGCTTTAGCGGTAGAGGGATATCATTTATATTCCAGTTTCTTAGATTTTAAAATGCTGCTCTTCTGGTTTGAGGCATTACTAGGGGATTTTCTGAGTGTATGGGGTATACTTCATCTTTTCTGAGTTTTAAGTCTCCCAAAACAATCAGAGAAAGAAACTGCCTTTTGATTGCTTCTGTTGCAATTATATGTGTGATCAAGGCATTGTTGAAATAAGCTGAGGCTTTATTACTATTTCTTAGCACTTAAACCTGGACTTTTTGGAACTAGCCAGCATATTAACACAGAATGAAAAGACTATCCTAGCTATTATGGCAGAAGTAAGCTCTTCATAACTGTCATTTCAAACCAATAAAAAGCAGCAACTGCAACAAAAGGGACCTAAATGACTGCAGGATTTCCTTGATAATAGGCTATGAATCCTTTTGCTTACCAAGATGTCGTTTAAACTAATAGTGAGTGTTCTCTCACCTATTCTCCTACAAAATGAGTTGATGGGATTCTTATTGTAGTTCTGGGTCACAGTCACCACTTTGCAGCTGCCCTTACCTGCCAGCTCTGCAGGCAGCCTGAGCTGCAGGACCAGCATTTTAAGGTGAATGTGGCCATGCAGTTTCTTAAAGTCCACAAGTGCCTGAGGCCAGCTTGATCTGCCACTGCCCAGGGTGGACGGAACAGCCCAGCACGTTTCACACATCCACCCTCGTTGCACAGGCAAACCGAGCACAAGCACAAGCACAGGTCGGTGAAGTGGTTTAACACTGGAGCACTTCATGTGGTGCCCTGAAAATCTGCAAGCAATTTACATTACAGCAGCCTACTCTTACTTCCACTCCACACCTTGCTTTGAAGAACATCACACTGGTTTAGTCACAAGTCTTTGCTTACCAGCAGACAGCATTCCCATCGCAGGAGGATGAGCCAGTGCTTGAGTGGCTTCCTGCTGGGAGGCCCCTGGCACCCAGTGGTTAAAGCCAGGCACTGCAGAGGACAGTAATCAAGTGGGGTTTAGCCTGCAGAAGTGTGGAAGGGAAGCAAGAAACATGTTTAAGCAGAGATTATAGGTTGTGTCACAGAGACCTTGGATTGTGCCTGCAGCTGACTACAACGGGATGTGGTGTAGCAAGACTTTGTAATGAATACAGAATATTAAACTGATGAAATGTTTCTACAGCTGGTTTGTTGATGCTGGCATCACTGCACTCAGAGTTGTCCTTGATGTTACGCTCAGTTCTAAAGCATAAACTGGCCAGAGGTCACCAAGACAGCCTGGGGCCCCATCGATGAGCTGAAACTGCTCTCCTGACAGTAATGGTTTCCAGTAATAGATCCTACTAAATACTTGCTACTTAGAGGTAAGTTCCTCTGTTGGAAGAAACTGGGTAACAGAAAGTGCATACCTGAGGCTTGCTGGTTGACATGTCATGTCTTGGAGGAGACCTTTCTGGCAGCTGTTGTCAGCTGCTGTTAACCGGTGAACTTCAGCATGTTTGAGCATTCCTTTGCTGCCTTCCCCTCCATATTGCTGCTTGCCCAGAGAGGCAGTCACCTTCAGCAGCTGAAAGGAAGAGCTGGGAGCCCATGCTGGTGCTGGCCTCTGATTCATTGTCTAGCCTTAGCACAGCTAAGTCATGCTGAGGTACACTTGCATTTCAAAGGAGACTGTGGAGGAAGAAATGTGCCTTTCCATGAGTTTTAAACTTTATCCTTTGCCAACTCTGTATCTTGTTTTCTTTTTTGCTTTTATAAGAGAGACTAAATGCCTTCCTTTCGTCCCTGGTGATTTGTTCCTTCTGTCCTGCCAGAACTAACTGTGCTATAGTGTCAGGGTTTAAAATACCTCAAGGAAAGTGTGTCCAAGCATGCTTTAATTTTCTTTGAAGAAGTGGCTGCAGTTCCATTGATTTGAGATCTGTTACATAGAATTTTCTCCCAGGAGTTTTGTGAGCATCAATGAATGGTTGTTACATCTGGATGGGACCTTGGATAATGAAAGTAATGAAAGCTTGGTATTATGCTTAGGCCAAATGCTCCCTGCTGGAAAATACCCAGCTTCTTTTTGTCCAGATGACACTTGCAGTTTGGACACATTCATGATCTCATGAACGGGCACAGTCTGACCTGTCTATCAAATTTTATAGAATCATAGAATGTTTTCATAAGATCTTTTTGTTTGGAAGGGACCTTTAAAGGTCATCTAGTCCAACTCCTGGGACCATCTTGCAGCAGAGAGGGAAGAAAATTACCATAGATGAAGTGCTAATGTGCAGTGTCCTCTTCACAGCAGTGTTAGGCTGCTCACTTTTCAGTTTTAATGCCGACAAGCATCCACTGACTTACACAGCACACAGAGAGTATCTGTTAGTACAGAGCCTTACAGATCACATCTGTCAGCAGTGGTCTCACCCTCTAATTTGCAGTCCCATTTGAAGAGTCTCAAGTATCAGCAAGCCAAACTGAAAAGGCACTTGATGCTTCAGCTGAGAGGCCAGGCAGGAAGGAATACTGTCATGGGAAAGATGGTTGAGAACTGACACTGAAGAGTACAAACCTGAGTATTAATCACACGGTTTTGCTCCATTCCTTAAATTATATAATAAAAACCTGTCAGGATGACAGCATTTAGCAAGTAGAGGTGCTTGCAGGAGTACAAATGGGAAAATCTCAATTCTACATTACCTGCACCATGGTTAGCCACTGCAACAGATAACAGACTGATCATGCACAGGGTGCACAGCCTTGCAGAGTCAGGCCAACATTGCTAATCGCGCCCATGATATACCCCCAAGGCTCCAACCATACTCTCACAAAATTAATGGGGTTCAGAAGTAAATGTAGGAAATTTTAAGACGGCCAAGCCCTTAAGGCAAAGATTACCTGTCAGGTCCAGTGATCAATACAGAAACTTTCCCCAATCACGCAGACCGATGAATTGGTCTGAATTGCAGTAAAAAGAAATACATGTCAAAATGCTAAATACAAATGACTTATTTTCATGCCTGCAATTCTGTCTAAATCATTTCATGTTCAAAGGTTGCTGTCAAGTAGTCTCATTTGTATAGCTTTTCAAGATTTTTAACCGCTTGGTGCTTTATTTCAAAAAGACAAACATACTTAGAGCTCACCTAATGCTTTCTGTCTGTAAATCCTAAATTTCTTCACATCTTTTATGCTGGAGAAATCTAAGGATGTTGACAGGCAAATTGTGACTCCAGTTCTCTCTCCCTGTACAGGTTAGAGCTGCAGGATTGACAGAAAAGAGGGTACACCTGATGCTTTAACACCCCAGTGCCATGTCTGCTGTCTAACTGGCTGCAGACAAAGATGTTTTGAAGCTAACACATCAGTCTGCACAGTAGCAGATGCTGCAGAAACAGGCTTTGCTCCTGCTGACTCTCCTGTGGAGATGGTAAGTGCTGGCAGGCAGATAGATGACCATTTGCAATTCCTGTACCATCAAACTCTGCAGGGCTCACCCACAGACTGGCTGGGGCACGGAGCTTTTCCCTTGGTCACCACATAGTCTACATCCAGTTCGATCAACATATACTTGCATTTGGTTTGTGCAGTGGGGTTTTGGTGGCAGGGGAAGGGCTACGGGGATGCCCTTGTTAGAAACTACTAGAAGCTTTCCTGGTTCCAAGTTGGACCTACCTCTGGCCAAGGCTGAGCCAATCAGCAATAGTGGTAGCATGTCTGTGATAACATATTTAAGAAGGGGAAAATAAAGAATCTGCATTGGAGAGAGGAGTGGAATGTGAGAGAAATACATATGCAGACACTAAAGTTAGTGAGGGAGGGAAAAGGTCTGGAGCAGAGACTCTCCTGCAGCCCAGGGTGAGACAGCAGGCTGTTCCCCTCTATCCTATAGAGATTTAACAGTGGAGCAGATACCCACCTGCAGCTTGTGGAGGACCCTGCACTGGAGCAGGTGTCTGTGCTTGAAGAAGGCCCTGCTCTGAGGAAGCCCACACTGATTCAGTCTGTTCCCAAAGGACTTGGCCCTGCAGAAGGGACTCAAGCTGGAGCAGTCTGTAAAGAGCTGCAGCATGGAAACGACTGCCTCATGGGAATGACTCATGTTGGAGAAGTTAATGAAGAATTGTCTCTCATGGGAGGGACCCCACACTGGAGCAGGGGAAGAATGTGAAGAGTTCTCCCTCTGAGGAGGAAGGAACGGTAGAAACAATTTGTGACAAACTGACCACAATCCCTGTTCCTCATCCCTTTGTGCTGCTACAGCAAAAGAGAGAGAGGAATCAGGAGCAGAGCTGAGCATGGGAAGAAGTAAGGAGTGAGGGGAAGATGTTTTTAAGATTTGGGTTTATTTATCATTATCCTACTCTGATTTGATTGGTAATGAATTAATTTTTTTTTTTTTTTTTCCCCCCACAAGTGGAGTCTTTTTTGCCAGTGACCGTAACTGGTGAGTGAACCCCCTCCCTGTCCTTGTCTCAACCCACAAGCCTTTCATTGTATTTACTCCTCCACATCCCACCACGAGGAAGGTGGGGAGGAGTCAACGAGTGGCCACACAGTGCTTTGTTATCACCTGGGCTTAAACCATGACAGTACTTGATGATGTATCTCTACTGCATTAACTTAGGAGTTATGTCCTGTATCTCTAATTTGAAAAAGGCTAAACAACCTTATTACTAGGAATTGGCTTTTTCTTATGAGCATTAGGATGCTGTTGACATCCTACCGGCTTCTCACCTTGTGACATGAACATATGGAAGTAAAGGCAAAAGGTACAAGAAAAGCTCCCTGTTTTGTTGTTGGGGGTTTTTTTGTTTGTTTGATTGGGTTTTTTTTCTTTAAATGCAAGACAGGGACAAATTATTATTTCTATTTTGGAAAACGGAAACCCAACTGCTTTTATATTAAACAATTTCCCTCACAATGCAGAGATAATTTTGAGTTAATTTTAAAATTACATTATTATTGTTGCACTACTGGCTTTTAGAATTCTTCCTAGTAGCTACTTCAGGTAAAGGCAACACATGGTAAAATTGCTGGTACTGAGCAATTACAGTTCTCACATAGACAGATATATTTATAGACTTTAATGCTAGCTAGTCTAATACTATGGTGTATTTAATCACAGTGCAATGAAAGTACATGGGAATGTCATGTCATGGTTATTTTCCAAGCTCCTTCACTATCTGCATTATAACATCAGTTTTAATTTACATATTATTTCTTGGCCCTGTGGCTAGGACTTTCCATTCTGTTAACAAGTCCACAATATTAATGCTTTCCATTGTGAAAGATATCCCTCCATTTCAGAGATATCAACTGGAAAAAGAGATGATAAATACCCCCATTGCAGTAGGATTCCATCTCTAGTAATAGGTATGTGAATAGCTATTCAGGAGTGAAGAATTGGTGCAATCTTATGTCATATTCTTAGCAGAAATCTGCACAGACGTATCCTGCTAACAATGCATATCTCGTTCTTAAGAAGTAAATAAGTTGTTCTCCTCAGAATCATAGAATTGTTTCAGTTGGAAAAGACCTTCAAGATCATTGAGTCCAACCATTAACCTAATGCTATCACTCCCACCACTAAACCATGTCTCTCAGCACTTCACCTACATGGCTTTTAAATACCTCCAGGGATGGGGGCTCCACCACTGCCCTGGGCAGACTGGTTCAGGACTTAAAAACCCTTTCAGTGAAGAAGGTTTTCCTCATGTCCAAACTAAACCTTCAGTGGTGCAACTTGAGGCCATTTCCTCTTGTCACTGGGAGAAGAAACCAATCCCACCTCACTACAGCCTTCTTTCAGGGGGTTTATGAGAATAAGAAGGTCTCCCCTAAACCTCCTTTTTCTCCAGGCTGAACAACTCCAGTTCCCTCCTTGTAAGACTTGTGCTCTAGACCCTTCACCAGCTTTGTTGCTCTTCTTTGGACAATGTATGTATATGTTAAAACAGTTACTTCAACTTTCATCAGAATTTCCAGAAGTTAAAAAAAAGGGGGGAAAATAAAATATATAGTAGAGGAGTTTCCTTACCTTTTTGTTTGCTTGTTTTCAGAATTAACTTCTAACTGGTAATCTTTTATAAGCAAGACTCAAAGTACATGGACTACATATCGTTTAGGGACAATGGACTTTTTTTTTCCCCCCATTCTGCATATGAACTATGAAAACTTTGCCTGTACCCATGACATAAATAAGGAGAACCAATGTATTATTTTATACTTGAGGTAGTTTGCTTGTATTGCCTTCACAAATGACCTTCAATATAATCACTACTACGTGGAAAGCATTACAGCAACATAGCACTTTTTCCTTCAGTCTAGTTGTTACAGATGGAAAATATGGGCAAGATTTGGTCCTTGCAAGCCCTACTTCAGGAAATTTGCATGTGGGATGTTTGAGTTATAGGTCCACATGACTCCTGGCTTGAAGAGCTCTCAGCAGGGGTGGACCCTTATGTCTATTTAGAAACCTGCTGGTACCTAACCACAGCTACCTCATGTCTGGCACCTGCTTTTTTAGTAAGCACAAAAGGGCCAACGCAGACATCAGAAGCGTTTGACACAGCTACCATTTAGAAACAGATCACTATGTTCTAAAGTTCTCACTATGCTTTAGAGACTGTGTTAGAGCAGCTACATTAGCACAAAGGCTTTCTCACAGCATCTAGTGAGTTTTTCAGCTTCCATTAATCAGGTTCCTAAGCCTAACCACTAAAATAACATTTGTTGAGATGCAGCTGTCTCTACTTCAAGAATTTTGCCAGCAGAGCTAAACTGGTTAGAGGTCACGGTGTTTGCTTATATAGCCAACATTTTTATGGTGGCAACACTTCACATTTCAAGCAAGTTCAATCTTCCTGGTTGAGGAGGCTACTATGGTTTCTCTAAGTTCATGGCTATATTTATGACTAATAAGCCCTTAAGAATCTACATTTCCTCTTGAAGTCAGGGGCTTTCTGCACCCAAAACCTAAAGAATCAGCTGGTAGTTTAAGCAACTTGCATTTTATTTATCAGCAGGTTTTTTCTCCATTTTGTAAGCATTTTTCTCCCATGCTTTGGATGGAAGTGAATCCATCTTGTTTGCAGCTTAGTATCTACATTGGTGATCATGTCAAGGCTAATCAGGACATGCTGGATTCTCTTTGAATCAAGGTGCCAAGACACTTGCTACTGTCTTATGCTCCAGGGCAGTTTGTAATCACATTTAAAACTGAAGGCAATTCCCTTACTAGATGTGGGAAGTGTCAAAATTGTTGACAAAGTTTTGTCAACACAGCCATGCTAGCTAGAAATCTGAAGAAAAAAAAAATCATAGTTCTGTTGGCAGCAGCCATGTTTTGTAGCCTGAGGGTTAAAATCCTGGAGTTTTAGTTTTTATGCGTGCTCATTAACTGCAATCTCTCTCTGCCCCTAGGCACAAAAGCTCAGTGTGACTGTGGTAACCTCTGGTCACTGATGGTCATGAAGTGGGTTAGGTGGAACAGAGAGACCACATCTGTTGGAAAGCTCATTTTAATGGGAAAGTTACATGACAGCTAGATTTGTGATAGAAAATTAAACATGCTCTGAACTGTTTTGTGGCCCAGAGACCAATGGGCATTAGGACGGTTTGTGAGATCTGCTTGGCTCTTGGCCTCTTGGACAGGGTGGTCACATACATCACTGTTTGCAGGGGTTGCTTCCTTGTCTATGCTGACTCCTGACCCATGCTCTGGACCTGTTTGGAAGAGTGACAGTCAGTAGGAGTGCAAATCATGTCAAGAACAGCACTAGTAGTTTAACACTTAAAAGTCTCAGGAATGTCCTCTGCCACTGTTTAATTCACTGGTGTCAAATGCAACCAGACATTTAAAAGGAAACTTGCCCTTCTGGTAATACAGCTAATTATGATTCCCAGCAACAACAAGAAACTTCTGCCCTAGCCTTGGCATGGAAAGGCTGATGTGTCCATCAATATGTAAGATACTATAAATGGGACTTTAGAATGTTGGAGACATTTCAGGAAATCCTCAGCTGGAGAATATGACTCCAAGTAGGCAGCTGGTGCTAGTAAACACAATCTTGCCTGCATGTTCCATTAAGATTTTCTTTCCTATTATTTGGTCTTTGTTGCTAAAGAAACACCATAAAAAACCCCAAACAAATAACGCAAAAGTAACTTGGGAAAAGATGTCGCTCATGCTTTATAGTGCTTGATCTCTAAACTAGTATGGAGCTCTTTTCTTCAGGGCAAGAGAACAGCTTCACTTTTCCTTACAGCAGGGAAATCACATGCACTCAGCAGGGTGTGGTTGCAGAGCACAGCCCTGCCTGGCAGCAGAAAGCCTCTAAAGAAGAGGAGATCATTGTTCTGCAACAGATGCTCCAGTGAATAGAGGCTACATTGCAGGGAAAAACCTAATAGTTTTTCCCATCAAAACCATAGTGTCACAAGAATTTCTCCCCGGGGAGCCCTCAACCACCAAAGTGAGCTAGAACTCTGTGCTTCTTGCCCTGGAGTGTGAAAGGTTACAGTTCTCCAGTCGAGAATTATAGGGAAGCTAAATTTATTCCTTTTCTGGTTTTTACTTTTTGAAGGAAAAAGAAAGAAAAAAAAATGAAAGAGCTGGGTCAAATGGGTTTTGTCAAGTTATCTGCTTGCTTTTTTTGTGCTTACTTTTAACCTTGGCTATATTAGTATTAGGAACTGCAAGATTGACTTTTCTGCACAACACAGTCCCTCTTGGATATATTTATTTTTGGCTCTCTTTTTACTTGATGGATTATAAAAAAAATGACATGTTTGCAAAGTGTTTATCTGTCACTGGAGTTATATAGCTACATATAAAAACAGAGCATATTTTACACTGACTTACTGAACTTCTCCCATTCAGCTTTCCATCTCTTTTTGCCTTGCAGTATTGTAGGATTAATTCTGTCATGATAGCTGGCTTCTGTTGAAGATAAATGCTTAGTCCATGAAGCACACACAGTTCTTTCAATGCCTCACATATGAAATACACAAGAGTTCTTCCCCTTACCTCCCTCTCCAATTTGTTTTCTTTTTTGGGGTGGAAAATAAATGAGTTGGCAGTCCCTCTCCATCAAAAAAAAAAGGCAAGGGGCACCCAGGCAACTCCCCTCCTGATATCTTCCCGGTACGGAAGAATTTAAATCCCCCAGAGTCCAGCAGCAAGAGCTGTATATATACCTGACAAGGGAATTCCTCCTGGCTATTCCTTGCCAAGTACCAGTAGATACAGATAACTAGGACAACTTGCTATTTTAAGAGAAAAGGCAAGTGAAGAACTATTCTACTGCAGGGTCCCAGAGGTTCCAAACTCCCACTAGAAACTTCCCACCTAGGCCTCAGAAGTCACCCCTTCTTGCCTTACCTTCCTTCTCATTCAAGTGATTCCCAGCCAGGGTCCCACATGTTTTTTTTATAGAGACATATCTGCATTAATTCAGGAAGGATGATTTGCAGATACCAGAGAAAGAGAAATCAGTTCGTACTAGAACCGTATCACCCAGGCCTGGGTGCAGGCAAATTTGCCACAACTCAGAAGCAGAGTTTCATTTTCAGACTCAGCAACAGGAGTAACAGCAGTTTAGCTCTGGAGATCCAAACCAGTTCCTGCACATAGCGCTGGGCAGATGCATCTGAAGGCTCAGAGCTCACAGCCAAGCCCCAATGGGTGATACAGATATGAAATCATGGGAAAAAAAAAAGAGCTGCAGGAACACCTAAGAAGGTCATCCAACACATCTCATTCCCTTAAGTGCTGGGTTTTTATCTTTCAATTTTGGAGAGAATTGCCTTTGGCACAGCAGATAATAGAACTGGTCTTTCTCAAAACTTCCCACTATATGCACTGATCCAAGGGCCAGCCCTCCTTACAGGATGCAGTTTCACCCTTTACCCCTTATAATCTGATCTGGAAATGGGGGCAAAGAAGGGGGGGGAAGGGAAAGGAAGGGAAGGGAAGGGAAGGGAAGGGAAGGGAAGGGAAGGGAAGGGAAGGGAAGGGAAGGGAAGG
>JANIJG010145808.1:0-14623 GCA_024611175.1 Megaceryle torquata
TTCCAGCCCTCCCAGCATTGCTGGGGCTCCTCTGGCCCCGCTCCAGCAGGTCCCTGTCTCTGCTGTGCTGAGGACTCAGCATTTTTCCTCTTCAGCCTTTGGTTACTACCACCATGAGACATACCAAACTACACCACAAAGAAACCCACACTACATATAATGCTGACCTCTAAGAATCCCAAATTCAGAGGGTTCTAAATGCGGAGTTAGGACAGAAATATGATTTGCAAAGAGTAAAAAAACAACTACTATAACCTGAACTGAGAGCTCAAAGCAATACTGAATCTTCATCCCTGAGCCAATAATCTGTATTAGGTTAATGCTGTTTACTTCAGAGAAAAAACCTAAAGTATCACTCTTCTTAAAGCCTGCAGGAATTTAAGCTGTCGGTTTTAGCTTGAGGTTAATACATTTTTTGTTACATTTAGCAAGGACTCTGTGCCTAAAGAAGAAAATAACAACAGTCCTTCTAAACTCTGCTAGAAACAACTCCTGCATTCCAGGCAACTGGTTTGATTAAAAGCAGCGCAGTGGCAGCAGATTCTTAAAGAGTCATTATTTGAATCCATGCGTGCAGGTGACAAATAGTCATCCAAACAGGCAAAGGACAAAACAGTCTTCCAAATTTCAGCTGTAAGGAGCAGTAAGGTACCCTGGCACCCAGAACTCCCGGGTGTCAGAGAGACAGGTATTCCAGAAAAGCAATGTGATTTTGAAATTTTGCTAAAATAAATGTCAGTTAGAAAAGTACAAGTGTTTGGGCTGTGATATTTTGGTTTCAGGGCCCTGAACAGTAAGGATCTTTCTGGTATTGAGAGTGCTCAGTATCAGCTTAGGATTTCCAAGTGCTTTCTTCTTACTATGTAGAAAAACCCTTGAAGAAAAACTATTTTGTGTTCCTAAAAATTTCTACACCAATCTGAAAGCAGGAAGTTACATTTCTGTTCTGGTTTGGAAGAGGGATACACTTTCTAAATGAAAACTTCCATTCTGGACGCTGATAGACTGACAAAGAATGGATTCTACAGACAAAGCTTTATTTTCTTCTACCCTTTACTCTGTCAGATCTAGGAAATTCAGATCTCGATGATGGCTTGCACATTTCTGAACTCAGCTATAATACTCTGGCACTGCTGGAGGAAATTGTATGATCAGATCAAACTGAGAAGCTACAGAAAATAAAAGGGTTTTATTAGTCCTGTTGCAGTGTGTACAGGTAAGCTTGAGATGGCACACAGCAGCAAACTCTGAACACAGGAGGCATAAGGAAGGAGGGTTCAAGTTGTTGAAACTGACTCTTCCACATTTAAAAATACAAAATTCAGGTCAAACTTAGAAGGTCAGGGGTTTTTTTGGTTATTTTCAGCTGCAATTTCAAAAAGCATCTATTTGGAAATACACTTGGAAACCTCTGAGAATGCAAACAGATAATGAGATGAGAAGAACCCCACGCCAGGCAGAACATGTCAGATAAACATGTTTATTCCTAATTCTGGGCATGTGCTCAGCACCTGGAGCTGTGCAACAAAAACACAGATCCATTTTTTGGTTAAGGTGTGGGGTTTGTTGTTTTGTTTTTTGGGTTTTTTTTTCTTTGGAAGAGAAACAGGTCTTGCACAAAGCCTGTAGGGACAAGTTCATTTCCTTTGCACCTAAGTAAGTGTAAAAATTGCTTGCGAATAGTAAGTAAATTTGATAGAGAAAGAAAAAGAGAAATTCTAAGCATGAAATAAGAGAAGTTGCCTACTCACTTCTTTTTTCCTTCTTCTTAAATTTTCCTTTCTTCTTCCCGTGCTCCTTTTCATCATCAGATACTATATCTGGAGGCTCATGCAAGCTGTCGTGAGGTGGCGAAGGCTCACCGGTGCGGTACAACCCAGGGAATTTTGTAGGACTGATTTCTTCAGAGCTGGGAGTCCGAGCAAGACCCCCGCTGTGTTCTACCCGACGGTGTTCACTGGGGCTGCTAGTGGGAGGCAGGAAGCACTCGGTCATTCTGATTCCCTGATAGCCCAGTGAAATCTTCTGCTACCTGTCCATCACACCTGCAGCAGGGGAAAACAGAGAGAAACCCCACACGATTTGAAGGATTGGGTTTCAGAACACCTCTGATGGAGCTCTGTCCCAAAACCACCAACAGCAATACCTTCTGCAATCAACTGACACCAAGGCACAGTAATAACAGGACACCAGGTCCTGAGCTCAGTGGTTGCAGAATCTGTTCATTAAATCCTAAACCATATTAACATTTTAAGAGAGCTGCTATTTTAGCCAGTTCTACTTTATAATATATATTACCTATCAGAATATTTGAACGTTTGAAGTAATTGTTACAAAATCCACAGGCAATGGTGGTGATATTTACTATAAAACAGTCAGCCAACTTGAAAATTTTGACATAAAATAGATTTGTCCGGAAGCTCACGGTGTTTGTGAGCGCTGCATTTAAGGCAAAGATGATTTTCATCTTTCCCAAGCATATTTTAGAGATGCAAATTAAGAACTTGCCGAGCATGTTGCAACTGGGGGAAAGGAATAAAGGAGTTGGAGCAAATCTATCTTCTAATTATGCTAATGGAAATTAAAGAAGGTAGAAAAAGAAATGATTAAAAGTTTTTCAGGTTCACAACAACAACAACTTCACATTTGAAGAGCCTGTATCACCCGCACCCAGGTGCTGGGGTGTTGGTTGCTTAAGAGTTATGGCCAAATAGAAGCTAATATAAAAAGTGCCAATATGTGAATTCTCAGCAGTGGAACTCGTAAGCAGAACACGCGTCCTAGCAGAGGAAAATGTCTGAAATTCCACAGGTTTCTGGGATGGATATGCTGTATGGGACATCACACCTCTCGAGTCCACTCTGTCCCTTTGTTTCTAAATGATCCCTCTCAGCTCTGCGCTCCTTAAGGACAGACTGATGAAGGGATGAAAGGAAAACAGAAATAAAGCAAAACCTAGAAAAAGAAAGATCTATTTCCCACACTCCCTGGTGTACTTGGATGACAGGTCAAGTCACGGTGACATGCTAACTTTAATCCAACTTAAATCTGTGCTGTGTGCTGCTGCTGAAAGGAAAATTATCTACTGGAAGACAAATGGAAAAGGGGGGAAAAAAAAAAAAAAAAAGGTATTTTTCTTTTAAAGTTCCATCAGTTCCCCAGCCTGGCTCTCTGTGCAGCCATACAGGTGTGAGGCAAGCACGAGGAAGGCTGAGAGCTGGGGGAAGGTGCCCTCCAGTGCAGGCTCAAAGTGATCAAGGCTTTTATGTAGCCACGGCCTGGAAAAATCAGCATGAAACCAGAGGATTACCCACAAAAATGCCATATTACACCTATTTCTGTGAGTATTTTAGCTATGACAAGAATAGATTCAGGTAAAATTGCTGTGTTTTCTGCACCAGCCTTTGAAAATACCCATGGTACTCCTGCTATTTAATGCTGATGTATGGATGACAAGAAGAAAGTAACCAACCCTTTGCCTAAGTCAGGCAAACAATCTCAGATACCCGGTATTTTCTACACCTTGTTCAGGGAAATGAAGGATCCAAACCAACTAAGCAGGAACTCCTGACACGTCATACAACCTTCTTACGCAAAAGCATAAAGTCTCGTTAAAAGGGAGCAGCACTAACAGGAGGCACAGCCATTTTCAGGGTTTTTTTCTCATGCTTGCTGGATTTTGTTTTATTTTTAATCAATATCAAATACTCCACCATTACGCTGAGTTGATTAAACTCACTCAAAAAAACAGAACCCAAAACACTAAAAGCTGTTAAGCAACAGACAGTATTTCAAGAGTAACTCTGGAGTGAAGTTAGAAATACTATATGTAATTTTTTTAAGCGAATGGGCAGCACCACACCTACAGATCACTCCTTGTCTAGAGTGGGCAAGTGCACAGAGGGAAAGGCCAACGTCATTGCAAAGGCCCGTAACTGCACCCCTGGAAAATGAGGATGTGTGTGCCTTGCCTCTGGAGCCTGGCAAAGCTCCTGGGGTGAAGCCAGACTTAGCCTGTATCTTCACACAGAAGCCCAGCACGGTGAGGGTTGGAAGGGACCTCTGGAGATGCTCTGGTGCCACCCCCCTGCTCCATCCAGCAGGGTCACCCAGAGCAGGGGGCCCAGCAGCGCAGGGTCCAGGCAGGTTTGGAATCTCTCCAGAGAAGGAGACTCCACAACCTCTCTGGGCAGCCTGGCACAGGCCCTGCCAACCCTCATATCATGATTTTTTTCCTCCTGTTCAGATGGAATCTCTTGCGTTCCAGTTTGTGCCCATTGTCCTGTCACTGGGCACCACTGACAAGAGTCTGGCCCCATCCTCTTAACCCCCTTGGGCCCTTCAGCTACTGATCAGCTTTGATCAGCTCCCCTCTCAGGCTGCTCTTTCCCAGCTGAACAGCCCCAGGGTTCTCAGCCTTTCCTCAGCACAGAGATGTTCCAAGTCCTCCAGCATCTTTGTAGCCTCTGCTGGACTCTCTTTCCCAAAAAGTTTGGCCTAAACTACATATCTAGTAAGTGAAAAATAATATTAAAGAGCTGAGGTTTGTAAAGACCCTAGAAAAGCGCCGACAGGGATATGACAGCCACCTTTAAAAGACCTCACTTATTACCCTGTGTCACAAACACATTAAAGAGAGGCACAGTCTGAAAGGCCAAACTCACAGCTCTTTCATTCAGCACAGAGAGCTCCATTATCTCTGGTTTTGTGCCTCGTAACCAGTTGCAACAGAAGAAGCAAATTAGAGCAGGTGCTTGCACGCATGGATGTTATTTTGTAAAGCTGTTGGGCGGAATGAAGGACATGGGGAATTTTTTCTGCAATCAAGCGTTATGCAAGACCACATCTGAAGCACGGTGGGTGTCCCCGGGTCATCCCAGTTTGCCACAAACAGACGCACCAAAAATCTGGGTGTTACGTTGCAAATAGTCCCAGGAAATCAGTAATCAAAGGATGGAGGCAGAGTGGGAATGCTCGCTCAGCTACCAGAACCTGCTCTATCCTAAGTACCCAAAAGCAAGACTCAGACCACAGCATTGCCTCATCATCACAGACCTTCAGTCCAAAACATCTGGATAGATGCTAAGAAACTGCTTTTACTTCAAGAAATGAGGCACACCACCACTTTTGGACAAAAATTATCCTAGTAACGTGAACAGCTCCATTTTGGGAAGCAATGAATTGTGAGAGAAAAGAATAAAAACTACCACTCATGCTCAAAGCACCTCAGTGGTACCATCAGTGGTACTCGTACAACTGCTGAGAGGGTTGAAAAAGATGAGAAGACAGAGATAGAAGCAAAATACATACCAAGAGTATACAATGTCTGAGACACGTCCAAGTTCTGTATCTTGCTCAGACTATCAGGAGAGGCCATTAAAACCATGGTCCTTCTAAGAGTGGAGGATATTGTTAAGTACGCCTCAAATTCATCATCTTGTAACTACTGATGGTTGTCAGCAGCAGCTTTGGCAAAGAACAAACATTTTACCAGCTTAAAGCTAATAAACCATTTCTGTTTTACTCAAATTGTCCAGAGGTTTTATTACTACAATAAAACACAACAGTTTAAAGCTTTGTTTTGAAATAAAAAGATGCATCTTTTACAACGTACTGAAAAGCTTAATTCAAAACGCTGCTTTCACTCAAGACACTTCTTAGACTGAAATGTTGCCACCCAGTGAAAGAGCAAAATGACACGAGAGGCATTTATTTTAATTAACAAGCTGTACCCAGGTACATAAAAAGGGCCCTTTCCTTTCTTTTATATGGCATCGTGGCCATGAGAGGCGAAAGGAAAGGGAAGCGCTTGACGTAGACAGGCAAAGCAAGTTTCACATTTCACAAGTCACCAGTAATCACCTGCACACAGCGTTAAGTAACTCCCACTGAGTCACACACTCTTCATAACTGGCAAGAGTTAAAGTCTCAAGAAGGGCCTTCACCAAGATGTTTCAGATAAAGAGAATAAAACACAAATTGCTTAGCAGCAGGCAGTTCCTAAACCTAATGTTACTTTAGAGGAGATAAGATGGTATAAGAATAGTAGAAAATATACTTTAAAGGAGAGGGTGTAATCACCCAACTCAAGTCACACAGGAGGAAGCTGTATGTTTCTCAAAAATAATGCCAGCATCACATCCATCTTGTTTAATATCTTAATATCGTTATCAATGACATGGAAGAAGGGATGGAGAGCACCCTCATTAAGTTTGCAGATGACACCAAGTCAGGTGGGAGTGTTGATCTGCCCGAAGGTATAGAGAGGCTTTACAGAGGGATCTGGACAGGCTGAATTGATTGGTTGAGGTGAATGGGATGAGGTTCAACAAGACTAAGTGCCAGGTCCCGCATCTGGGTCACAACAATACCAGGCAATGCTACAGGGTTGGGAGAGTGGCTGGAAACTGGCAGAAAAGGACCTGGAGGGGGGTGACTGGCAGGTGGCTGAGGCTGAGCCAGCAGTGTGCCCAGGTGGCCAAGAAGGCCAACAGCGCCCTGGCCTGGATCAGAAACAGTGTGGCCAGCAGGAGAAGGGAAGCAGCTGTGCCCCTGTACTCAGCCCTGGTGAGGCTGCACCTTGAGCACTGGGATCAGTTTTGGGTGCTGCAGGAGTAAAAAGACATTGAGGGGCTGGAGCGAGTTCAGAGAAAGGCAGTGAAGCTGGTGAAGGGTCTGGAGAAAATGTCTTGTGAGGAGCGACTGCGGGACCTGGGGCTGGGGAAGGGAAGGCTCAGCTCACAGGAGACCTTATTTCTCCCTACAACCACCTAAGAGGAGGTTGTAGTGAGATGGGTACTGGTCTCTTCTTCCAAGCAACTATGGATAGGATGTGAGGTAGTGGGTTTAAGTTGCACCAGTGGAGGTTTAGGTTGGATGTTAGGAAAAGTTTCTTTCCTGAGAGAGTGGTGAGGCCTTGGACCAGGCTGCCCAGGGAAGGGGTGGAGTCACCAGCCCTGGAGGTGTTCAAAAAATGTGTAGATATGTGGCACTTCAGGACATGGTTTAGTGGTCATGATAACAGTGGGTAAATGGTTGGACCTGATGCTCTTAGAGGTCTTTTCCAACCTTCATTATTCTGTGAAAAGCACCATAAAGAGCTTTGTGTGTCCTCTAGTTGACCTGTGGGTGGGTAAAGTCTGCTGCAATTACAGGACCATCCAAAGCATTTCAAGTCCTGCTCTGAGAGCCCAAACCGGCTCAGAAGTAGCAATACACAGATACACAAACCCACTTAGCTCCCAACAGTCAGGGAGCTACAGGCCACAGCCACATTTGAGTGGACTGTTGGAGGAGCCAGCCCCCATTCAGAATCTGGAGTGGTACCCAGGTCATTCCCTGACACTGGAGGCATTCCAGCTCTTTGTTAATCCATTCAGCAGAGAGACAGCCTTAAAATGATGAAATAAATAATATCACAGACATTTTAGAAGTATCAGAAACAAGGGTTCTGACCACATTATGATGAAGTCTCATGCTCACATGAAGATACAATCTCCAGCTATGTAGTAGTTTATGTGCTTTCCAGATTGGTTCACTTCAGGAAAAACAGCATCACGGCATCTTGTCTACAAGTTCTGTAGGCCTCTAGAAGTTGTGGCCTTCTCCAGGCTGAACACCCCCAACTCTCCCAGCCTGGCCTCCCAGCAGAGGGGTTCCAGCCCTCCCAGCATTGTTGTGGCCCTAAAATGACACAGACAGGTGACTCTGCATTATCATCATCCTTCTTATCCATGCCAGATACAATGACACGGGAACGGGTACACCCCCCTACAAGTGTTGCTTCACCAGTGTCTGCTGGGTTGTCCTTTAAGAGCCACTCACCACCACCCACCAGCACACCAAGCTCTGTACAGACAAAGCCTGGCTACGCTTCGTCAGCTGCAGAAACCTGCTGAACGCGTCGAGGAAAGAAGAAAGAGCGCGCACGCTGCGCGCTGAACCCACGAGTCACTTTTTAATCTGTCGCTTCATTATCTTCTAGACTGGCTGTAGAAAAAGCAATTAGGACAGTGCTGCTTCGCTGGATTGTGGTTGTTATCTTGGTCATAGGATTTTCAAACAGCATTAAGTTTATTTCACAAAATTTACTTCATAATCCTGTAACTGGGAGGTCAGTATGAACAGTCTAGTTCACCTTGCCAAAGACAAAGAATATTCAATTCCAACATCTTATCTTTCCCAGAAATAAGCATTTTCTGAAAGAATATTAATGACACCCAAACCTTTAGAGTTAAAATGGTGAAAATTAAGTTTCTGGTGACTTACATGGAACTTTTGCCACCACAAATTGAACGCAGATGAAGAGATCTTTAAATTACAGGCTGTCACTTGAACTCTCTAACATAATGAGAAACTAAGCACAGCTTTGCTTGGGTCTCTTCACTGTGTGATACACGAAGCAGATAATCAGCTTCTAGGTATGGTTTCTTTCATGTTTAAAACACTGCATGTTCCATCGTAATGCAGGAAAGTCACATCCAACTTCTAGGTGAATATGAAATTAAAACAGAACTATGGCAGGGGAGATAAAACACATTCTATTGTAGTAACAGAAAGGAAAAGTAAAGGAAGGCTTTGATGTAGAAAAACTCTTGATATATCAGCTTCTCTGATTGTTCTTCCTGATTATTTGGTGACTATGTCTAGCTGCTGCTGCTTATTTTTTGTGATTATTTTGATAACTATTTCTATCTGCAGCACCTCTGTCTTGGGCTTAAAGAGCCCTGTGTATTATCAAGCTCACATCAGTGGCTATTGCCCTAGAAACCAAAGTAAAGTCTCCTTCTGCATTGACCAGTTATTAGTTATTAGGCCCATACTGAGTAAAATCAACTGGAGACTGGGTTGCATGTGAACGTTTTCCCAACTTAATGATAATGGACAGGAGGATAATGTTTCCATGCTCCCAGCACAGCAGTTTTTAGCAAAGCCCTATTCTAGATGTAGTTTTACTTGCCAAAGATTTTTTTTTTCTCTGATGTAGCTTATTTTCTTTGGAGATCTGATTTGAACCATGCCAACAAAATAATGGTTTTATTGATCCACGTTACATCAATAGCAGTACAACCTGCTGGAACAGATGACAAAGTCTCTCCAACTCATGCTATATGTAAAAGAAAAATTCACTCAATACCCAAGGGGAAAGTCAATTTCAATATTTATAAGCTCAGTAGATTATTAATTATGATTAACTTTGCCACCCTCCAGGGTTGAGATGTTGCAAAATGGCATGAAATCCTGAAAACCTTCACAAACAGGTTGGAGGCAGGGTGTGGCATCATCCCCCAGCTCTGGGCAGCGGCTGGGCTCCAGGGTTCCCCTCTGCTGGGGATGGCTGGGAAGCAGAATCTGCCTCCCACCGCCAGCAAAGGCTTCTTCAGACACAACGATGGGGACAACTCATCGGTTAAATGCCCAATTACTAAACCAGCAGCTAGACCCACAAGTTCACAGTATTTGTCTTCTATGCCAATTTATGGAACCGAAGATCTTTACCAGAAATCCTGTGTGAAACATCAGCTTTCTAGAAAGCTGTAACGTTGTCCTAAGAATTTAAAATTAAATTAGAGTGTATTTTCTAAACCAAGGTTCAGCTCAATCTGTAGCAACTTCTGAAGTCATTTTCAGCAATCCTACAGCTTCAGAGTATGAGAAAAAAGCTAAACAACTGACTGCTCCTTTTGATTTACTTGCCAAATATAACAAAAATGAACTGAATAGTAACAGAAATGGACACAACAAATACGTATGTGAAAAAGTTCCATCTGATAGCACAGGACAAGGTCTCACTTCCAAACAGCACAGGACCAAACAAGGTCTCACTTCCAAACAGAACAGGACCAAACAAGGTCTCACTTCCAGGCCTGTATCTGTCTTGTAGCCTTGGGTACATAAGAAAAATCATGCTGCTTTAATAAAGTTAATAATAAATAATAATAAAATTAGTGTAGTTTAATGGAAGCCCCAATATATATAAGACAAAATAGTGCCATTGGCCTCCTGCTGCCCCAAGAAAATAAACATATTGTGTCAGTTTAAGGCATTTTTAAGAGTGATGAAATCCTTGTTCTTAAGGATTTACAAAGGGCTAGCAGTGAAAAGACGACAGGTTTTTTTATCATGAAGTAAATATCATAAAATTGTAGCCCAGAAAAGGAGTGCTGAAGGCAATGACCGATTCAACTTCTCCATTGTGTTTTAGGAGGGTCTACAGACTTGGGCATATTCAAGGATACATTTGTGATACTGCCAGAAAATTAGTTCTTAATTATCCGTGTCGAGGAACTTGGATTTGAATCTACATCTTAGTAGGTCAGTCACATTAATTTACTGAACCGTCTAGACAACAAATTAAAAACTCCATATATTCATCACTTCTTCTTTCAGCTAGAAAGCTGCATCTTATTTCCTCCCCAACAACTTTTTAAATCCTTTTCAAGAGATGACTGAGAACCCCCCACCTGTTCACCGGTGGTACAAGCTCTAGCAGTTTTGGAGAACTGCAACCCTGTATTTCAGGATTAAAACTTCAGGAGCATGACCTGTGAAAGAAAGATCTCTGTGTCTAAGATTAGTCTGCAAGCGACCAGCACAAAGAAAACTTACAGAATTTGTAAAGATTAAAACATCTAAAGAACAAAAAAAGCTAAAGCCACTAGACTGAAATGATTCAAGGAGTTTCTGGGTAAATCAATTCATCAGTTGGGTTTTTTTTTTTTTCCACAAGGTCTTAACATTTTTAATCCACTCAATGAATTAAAAAAATCCCATCCAATCTGAAAAGCTCTTTAGGCTATCTTAAAAGAATAGCATCTCCTTTGAAGCAACTACAATTGAAAATTGAAAGAGGAGGGTGTCAGACAACACTTCTCTTTGAACCCAATTTTTACTCAGCTCTGTGTTCACAACATTAAAATCTAGTGGGAGTAGATTATTACAACTATAGTAAAATATCTGCCAATTTAATTATCTTACATCAGGCGATATTAAATTAAAACACATCATGAAGTATGCGGAAGCCGTGTACTGGACAGAGGAAAGAATAACAAACAATTATGGACTTCCATAGTAACGTGACAGAAAATCACTATGAATACCATGAAATGAGAGAGTTTCACTGCTGGCAAGTTTAGCTTTAGAATTGACATTTAGCATTCAGCATAACTCGTGCTAATAAAAATCAGTGAAAATTTATTTTCATTGCAACATCCAAAAAAATTCTGCATTTTGGTGATGCTGAGATTTAAAAAAACCACAGATGAACAGGCTAGAAAGGTTAAGTAGCAATAAACCCAATTACCAGGGTAAGTTAAATGTTAAATTTCACAATAGTTTTTATAGAAAAAAAAAATAATTACAGCTTCAAACTCTTAGGTCTAACTCCTATTTTAAGCATTTGGGTATGGTTTTAATGACAAGTGATGTTCTTGTAGAATTCTTACTAAATTTTTTTTGTGGAAAGAAAAAAAAAAAAAAAGAAGCTGCAATTTTGTCACTGTGATGGCTCTTCTCCCCCAACGTCACAGTATTCTCATCATACGCTGTGGTTATAAGAACCACTTGCCCAGTTCAAGCTCTGGTGTGTTCTGTCCCAAGAGTCTCTTTCTGCCAGATACCTGTCTCCTACCACAAAGCTCTGTTACTCATAATGCAGAAGCGCAAGGATCCTACAGAAACTGTAAAATAGGAATTAAAATCCACGTGCTGACTTAGGTTAGATCGTAGAAACACGTGAAATTTTCATACCAGAGGACAAAAATGAAACAAAAATATGTTTTACCTATACCTAACTATATGAATTGACTTGAGCAAAGAGTTATTCACTGCTAGCAAATGTACAAAACAACCAACCTGAAACTAAAGTTACTTTCCTTAAAATAATTCTCCATTTGGTCCGGACTTACAGTCTGATTCAGAATGTTAAACCTTATCACCCAGACTCTTCCACTGCAGCAGCCATCTGGCCCCTTCCTACCTCATGCAAGCAGGCATCTCTCATCCCCTTCTTTCCTTGCGTGCCTCTAGGAACCAAAATAGCTGGTCTAAAAAAGCTCTGCTCCTTGTGAGCTGGGAGCAGCATGGAAATGACAAATCTGCTCCTACTAGTTGCATATCTGCCCCTTCCACCGTGCTGGAGTAGAGGGCAGCACCTAAAATAGTGCACCTCTGCACACTTCTGCAAGGTCTTCCCCAGCACGATGCTTCGTGTCGGGCTGTAGCTGGCAAGAACCATTAAGCCATTCCCCACTTCCTCCACGAAAGACCGTAGCCTGGGTGGAAGTGAGCCAGGGATTGCCTACGAGCTCATACCATAAATTAATTTGCAGCACCAAGGATCACAAACCTTCTTTGAAAGAAATTTTATAGCTGCATTGCTTGCTTAAGGTTTGTATTTCGACATAACTTCCCAGCAGCTCAAACAAACAGACTGATGACAAACTATTAAAGATTACGGGCGCACCGATGAGGATGAAGCGACTCGCATCACGCTCTTCAATTATTACATTAGAACAACTGCACCATTTAATCCTGCACAGGGAAGACAATAGTAAATTGGATTGCTGAAAACTAGATGTAACATTTTCACTACTGATTTTGCTACCAGGCTACATAATTCACACTACTAAACAGCTCACTATCCTCACTCAGATTTACAGTATTATGCTTCTAGCAACTGGTGAGCACTTTTTTCTGTATTTATTTCTTTATGATGATAAAATTCTGTGTTTATTAAATAACTGGTTGCTGTTTTTCAGTCAGGATGTTATGCCAAGCTGCTTCTGGAAGAAACTAGGACATGCTCATTAACTATATTTTACTCAGTATTGCAGCAGCTATGCAAGGAAAAAATACCAAACCATGTTCTGTATTTAAATGCATCTTATTTACTTGCCAAAGGAAATACTGATTGTAGGGAGTGAACTGATTGCTCTGGAATATTGTGGTGATCTGTTTTCGAGTTGGTAGATCTCAGTCTCCCACACATACTTAGAATTCATAGAATAGAGAAGGAAAAAAAAAAAAAGCATTCTGCTTTTTTCAACATGCATCTAAAAATTAATAATAAGCAACGCTAAGGACCCCAATTATATCTCCCAAATATTTTTGGTCAGATATTTGGTTAAGGTATTAACTTTGGTTTTTTAGCTTTTTAATAAGTTACTTCATCCACTGAAGTCACTGTACTTTGCATTTATCTTTTTCACAGATTCTTCCCTACTAGTTTAAAATTATCACAGCACTTTACTGATGAAACTGGAATAAAAATATTTATTCTAGAAAATAATGTACTAGGAAAAAAATCTATCATCTTTTTGGAGATCAACCAGTTTTGTATTTGCTGATGGCTGGAATGGGAAGGGTCTGTTTGGACAGAACAGAGTCATAACCTTCCTTTTTTTAAATCAACCTGCCCTTACTTTTTTGGTTTCAGCCCTCTGGGCAGAGGACACCATTGTTATTTGGACAGCAGTCACTTCTCAACTGGTAGCACCGTGCCTGGGGATACAACCCAAGTGCAAGCCTTGCACAGGCTACTTCTAGCCCAACTACAGGCTCACTTGATTTTATTTTTTGAGCAACAATTTGAAAACTCTGGTCCATGAGGCTTGAGCAAACAGCAGAAAGAGCTGCTGAATTCTTCAGGTGGACCTGAACCAGACTAGTTTTAAGGGTAGCAAATCATTCACAGATTCAAAAATACTCAGATGCATATGTCCAGAGAAAAGCTTAGTAGATTCTACTGGAGATAAAACAAACTGAAGATAAATGTCACATTGTACTTTATTTTGGCATTTTGAGGCCAGCTACATGATGCCACTTTCACAGAGGGAAAGTAGATTTGTGTTTGTTGGCGTTTACCACTAAACAGCAGCATGTTCCATATCAGTCTAAAACCAGCTTGTAAGAAACAGCTGTTTCTCAGAAACTCATTCAGCCCTTTTCTGTCAGAAAATACAGCTAAATACAGTAAAAGGGAAGCACCTAAAGGGTATGACTGAGATCAGAACCCCAATTAGTGCACAGCAGCTTTGCTTTCCATACCTCTACAGAATGAAGCTGCGAAGCTCTGAAGCAAGAAGGGAGTTATTGCAATCCCAAAGCAATACATTCCACCGCAGACATGAACATATAGAAATGGAAATAAGCTCCCCTACAGGAAAAGACTTTCTTCCCTGTGTACCTACAATCACACCAGGGGCTTTACAGTGAAATCGTTACTTTGGGGGGAAGACCCAAATGAAAGCACAAAAGGTGCCCACCCAGCCCTGAAGACATCTTAACTAAGACAGGATAATGCAGAGCTGCAGGTGGAGTGCTGTAATGTTAAGGCAGCTACTTCCAGTTTCTATTTCAGATGTGGGAAGGCGAAAGAACACAAATGTTTTTCTCAAAGGTAGAAATGACATCGCTAGGAAAGAGAATGTAAAGTTTCATAGTTCTCCGTAATAAATACCCTATTTTTGACCCAGCTACCTCGAACACTATAGAATCATAGAATTGTTTTGGCTGGAAAAGAACTTTAAGATCACAGAGTCCAAGTGTTAACCCAGCACTGCCAGAGCACCACTGACCCATGGCCCTCAGCACCACAGCTCCACGGGGGGCTTGGAAACCCCTC
>JANIJG010145909.1:0-14617 GCA_024611175.1 Megaceryle torquata
AGGCGGGATGGTGGGGCCCGCGAGGCGCCGGCGCCGGCGCCCACGGGGGGGGGGGGGGGGGGGGTGGCGGGGGGGGGCGGCTCGCGCCGAGTGGGTGCATTTTTACGAGTGTGCCTGTGTCACATGCGTGTCCATACATGGATGTACATTTGCACATGCATGCAGGGATGTGTGTGCACACGTTTGCATGTATGCGCATATGAACAAACATGTTTGTGAGCTCATATGTGTGTATAATCATGCGTGTGCTCATGGGTCATACACATGCTTGTGTGTTTGAATGTTCATGTCTATGTTTATGTGAATGTGTGCTTGTGCATGCTTATACATATGTGACCATACATTTGCTCATGCATGTGTCTGCTTGTGCATGCATGTGTTCTTAAGTATGTGTGCTTATGTACACGTATGCTTCTGTGCATGCTCAGCCTTGCATGTACCCATGTGTATTCATGTTGTGTGTGTTCATGCATATTGTGTGTGCACGTGCTTGTGTGTGTGTATGCATGCTCTTATGTGTGCTCACATGTGTGCATGCTGGGTCACACCAGGCCTCTCCCACGGTGGGCCAGGGGCTGCATCGCCCCCACAGTGAGAGCAGCCGTTGGAGGTATTAGCAGGCCTTGGGGGGGGGGGGGCGGGGGTGTCTCTAATCCCCCCTCTGTTTCCCCTCCACCCCAGGCCCACGAGCGGCTGGAGGAGACAAAGCTGGAGGCGGTTCGGGGGGACAACGTGGAGCTTGTGCAGGAGATCCTGCGGGACATTGGGCACTTGGTGCGGCAGGACAGTGCAGCCGCCGAGCTGGCATGCATCCTGCGTGAGCCCCACTTCCAGGTGCGTTGTGCGTGTGCCACATGCGTGTGCGACGTGTGTGAGCCACGCGTTGTGTGATGGACACCCCCTCCCTGCTCACCTTGGCGCATTGCAGTCCCTGCTGGAGACCCATGATTCGGTGGCTTCCAAGAGCTACGAGACCCCCCCGCCCAGCCCCATCCTGGATCCGACGTTCAGCGCCCAGCCTGTACCCCCTGACGCTGTGCGCATGGTGGGCATCCGCAAGACAGCTGGCGAGAACCTGGTGAGATGGGGTCTGGGGTGCTGGGAGCATTGCTGGGGGCTGGGACATTAAGGGTGTTTGTATGGTTTGAGGGCATTGGGTGGTGCTGGGACACTGAGGGTGCTGCGGGGTGCTGGGACATTGGCGAGTGCTGAGGGGCATTGCTGGGTGCTGGGAGAGTGCTGGGTGCTGGGAGAGTGCTGGGTGCTGGGTGCGTTAAGGAGCGCTGTGGGCATTGCCAGGGTGCCCAGAGGGTGCTGGGCAGGTGGCAGGGGCTGAGGCGGGGCTGTGCTACGCAGGGGGTGACATTCCGGGTGGAGCGGGGGGAGCTGGTCATCGCTCGCATCCTGCACGGGGGAATGGTGGCACAGCAGGGGCTGCTGCACGTGGGCGACGTCATCCGGGAGGTGAACGGGCGGGAGGTGGGCAGCGACCCACGGGCGCTGCAGGATACCCTGCGCCATGCCAGCGGCAGCATTGACCTCAAGATCCTGCCCAGCTACCTGGAGCCGCACCCGCCCCGGCAGGTACCGAACCTGCCCCCTCCCCCCTGCATCACCCTCCCCCCTGCATCACCCTCCCCCACGTTCCCACGCTGCATCCCCTGCCCCCTGCACCCCACATCTGCACCCAGCACCCTGTCCACATTTCCCTCTTTGCTTCTTCCCCTGCCCATGGGTCCCCAACTCTGGGTCCGCCAATCTCTGGGTCCCCACATTTGCATTGTTCCCATATTTGTGTGTCCCCCAGCTCCCTGTCACCTGTCCACCTGCCTTGTGCCTCATCTCCCCATGTGTTCCCAGGGTCTCTTGAACCCCATGTCCCTCTGTTGCCCTGTCCCCATGTCCCTCTGGCCCCTGCACATAGGTAAGGACTTGCCACATGCCCGCTTGCCCCATGACTAGTGGGACCCCAGAGTCCCCTGCTGTGTCCGGCGTGCCCAGCATTGGTGAGGGCACCCAGTTGCCGTGGCACCTGCCCTGTCCCCACCCCTGCCTGTCCCAGTCCCCATGCCTACAGCAGGACCTGGGTGCCCAGGTGGCAAAGGGTGCCCTGTGTCCCCCCACATCGCTTCCCCATGCCAGCCTGGCATAGGCGCCAACCATCCCCCTGTCTCTGCGGAGACAAAGCAGCATTGTTACTGAGTCCCCTGGCACCGTGTGTCCCTGCACCAGGCTATCCCCGTGGCACTATTCTGTTTCCAGTGGCAGGCAGGGAGCAGGAGTCCTGTGTGCAAGCATGCACGTCTGTGGCGTGTCTTTGTGTTCACATGCATGCTCCCACATGCATGTGTGCCGTTGTGGGTGTGGCAGTGCTGGGTGCATGCCTGTGTGTGGGCGTGAGGCTGTGCATGGGGCTGTGTGTGGGTGCCCTGTGGGGTGTGACGGCGGCTGCCGGTGCCGCCTGCGTGTGTGCGGGTTCCGTGCGTGCCTGTCCGTGCTGGGCACGGGGTGGGTACCAGGGTGGGAGGGGCACCTAGCGGGGTGCCACATGTGTGTGGGGGTGTGTGTGTACATGTGTGTGTGTGGCACATGTCTTGCTGGAGTGCTGAGAAAACCGAGGCACGGGGGCTGGCAACACCCAGGTGATCGCATAGCAGGGAACCCAGGTGGCTGGTGACTCCTCCACTCCACCCTGTTGACTCCCCGACTCCCTGGTCCCCAGGTCTTTGTCAAGTGCCACTTCGACTATGACCCAGCCACCGACAGCCTCATCCCCTGCAAGGAGGCTGGGCTCAAGTTCGTGGCTGGTGACCTGCTGCAGATTGTCAACCAGGATGACCCCAACTGGTGGCAGGTCAGGGAGGGCCCCGGGGTGGGGGGTTCTTCCTGGCCCTTTATTCCTCGCTTGGATGTCCCTTGCAGCAGCTGGGGTCCATGGAGGGGGGCTGAAGGGAAGGGGTCTCTGGGAGACAGGGGGGGGTCCTGGATCTGGGTGCGGATGCTTCCTGGGGCTGGGGAACATCCCTGGGAGATGGGGGAGTGTCCCTGAAAAGTGCAGGGGTTCCCTGGGAGATGGGTGTACCTGGAGCTGGGAGGGTTCCTGAGAAACTGGGGGGTCCCTTGGGCTGGAGGGGGCACCCTGGAAACTGGGGAGTGCCTTGGGGGATAGAGGGGTGGACCCCAGAGCTGGGGAGAGTCCCCAAAAATGGGGATCTCTGCATCTGGGGGGGGAGTCCCTGGAAACTAAGGGTTTCCCTGGTGCTGGGGGGCAGTTCCTGAGAGACCGGGGGGGGTTCCGGTGAGGCTGGGGTCTCCGCACACGGTGCTGTCCCCCCAGGCGTGCCATGTGGAGGGGGGCAGTGCAGGGCTGGTCCCCAGCCAGCTGCTGGAGGAGAAGCGCAAAGCCTTCGTCAAGCGGGACGGGGAGGTGACCCCCAGCTCTGGTACTGACTCCCCACCCTGGCCCTTGATGGGGACATGGCCCTGGGTGTGGTGGGACAGGGGGTTCAACTCCCAAGGGAGAGTCCGGTGGGTCCCTTGCGCCTGGTGGCAATGTCTCCATTGCCCCATGGTGATGTCCCCATCCCTATACCATAGGGGTATAGATATATACTGTATAGAGAGAGATGAATATATACTGCCCCTATGGCAGGTCCTCAATTCCTAGGGTGATGTCCCCATCCCCCTGGCACTGTCTGTGTGGCAAGTCCCCGGTGATGTCCCCATCCCCGTGTCAGTCTCCCTGTGGCAGGTCCCTAATTACCAGGGTGATGTCCCCGTGGCACTGACCTTGCAGCAGGTCCCCGGTTCCCAAGGTGATGTCCCCATCCCCGTAGCACTACACCTGCAGCATGTCACAGCTCTTCTGGCCCTGTCCCCGTGCCACGGCACTGTCCCTGTCACCATCCCCAGCTCAGCTGCCCCCTGTGCTGTCGGCAGGGGCCCTGTGTGGCAGCCTCAGTGGGAAGAGGAAGAAGAGGATGATGTACCTGACAACGAAGAATGCCGGTGAGCATCCCCTGATGACAGTCCTCTAGGAAAAGGGTGACAGTCCCCAGGCCATCCATGCTCATGGTGTCACCTTATGGAACAGGATGGCCCTGGGGTCCCATGGCATGTGACAGCCCTTTCCTTTGCACAGAGTTTGACTGCCATGAGCTGCTGATCTATGAGGAGGTGGCCCGAATGCCACCGTTCCGCCGGAAAACCCTGGTGCTCATTGGCGCCCAGGGTGTGGGGCGCCGCAGCCTCAAGAACAAGCTCATCATGTCAGACCAGGCACGCTATGGCACCACTATCCCCTGTGAGTGTTCTTGTGTCCCTACCGGCGACACTGTCCCCTGTGAGCATCGCCATCCTTGTGAGCATCCCTGTCCCTCCACAGCGTCCCAGTCCCGTAAAAGCATCTCTGGCCTCTCTCAGCATCCTTGTCCCAGCATCCCTGTCCCCTGTGAGCATCCCTGTGCTCACCAGTGTCCCTGTCCCTTGACAGCATCCCCATCCCTTGTGAGCATCCTTGTCCCCTGCCAGCATCCGAGTCCCTGCATCCCTGTCCCCTGTGAACATTTTCATCCCCCATGAGCATCCCCATCCCCAGCACAGCCCTGCCTGGCCACCACCTGTGGCCATGTGGGTCCATCACCCCAGCCCTGTGGACATCCCCATGGGTTGTGGGTGCCCCACCGCTCCCCAGCGGGTGGCACTCAACCGGGCCATCCCCGGGGTCAGACACATCACGGAAGCCAAAGGAGAGTGAGAAGGATGGTCACGGCTACTGCTTCGTGTCGCGGGCAGAGATGGAGGCTGACATCAAGGCTGGGCGGTACCTGGAGCATGGTGAGTATGAGGGGAACCTCTACGGCACCAAGATCGACTCCATCCGCGCTGTGGTGGAAACCGGCAAGATGTGCATCCTGGATGTCAACCCCCAGGTAGGGGACTCCCCAGATACACACACGCACACGACTCCCCGAGGCGGGTGCCTCCCCCTCCCTACTACCCAGGGATCAGTGCTGTCCTCTCTCACCCAGGCAGTGAAAGTGCTGAGAACAGCTGAATTTGTGCCCTACGTGGTGTTCATCGAAGCTCCTGGCCCCGAGATGCTGCGAGCCATGAATCGAGCGGCGCTGGAGAGCGGGGTGGCCACCAAGCAGCTCACGGTGGGTCCCCTCCCTGGGGGGGGTGGAATCAGGAAGGGTGGGTTGGGCAGGGGGCACATATTGGGGAGCGATGGGGAAACTGAGGGTGGGCTTTGGTGCTGGGGCAGGAGGCAGATGCCAAGCGCACGGTGGAGGAGAGCGATCGGATCCAGCGCGGCTACGGCCACTACTTCGACCTCAGCCTGACCAATGATGACCTGGAGCGCACCTTCAGACGGCTGGGGGAGGCCATGGAGCGCCTGCGCGCCCAGCCCCAGTGGGTGCCTGTCAGCTGGGTCTACTAAGGACCCCCTAGGGAGGGTCCCCACCACCATCACCCGCCTCTCTCAATGCCTAGCTACTTGCTGGGGGAAAGACGGTGGTTGTGTCCCTGCTGTTTCACCCACTGGTGTTATAAGCTGGCTATGCTTAGCACCATGGGGTGGAAGGGGCGTCTCTTCAGAGCCTCCCCTACCTTCACCCAAACCTGGTCCCTCTCTCTTTCCTACCCAGCCCCAGATTGGGGGGGGAGGGGGGCAGAAACGGCCAGTGGGGTCCTGTGGTGGGCAGACCCCCCCCCCCTCCCCTCCCCTGCACTGTGCCCAGTGCCCGCACAGCTATTCACTGCCAAAACCTCACCCCCTCCCTGTATTATTCCCAGGGACTGTGCCCTCCCCTCGCCACTCCAGCCCTGGGAGGCACAAGGAGGATGATGCCCCCCTGCAGCACTGTGTGGCTCTGGCCCTTCTGTGTCCCGTGCCTCAGTTTCCCCATGGGGAAGGCCACCCTGTCCTGGGACAGTGGGAACCCCAGGGCTGGGAGGTGGGATGGTGGGGGGTGGGGGTATGTGGCATGTCACACCCAGGTGGAGCCCCATAAGGTGCTGTGGGTCCAGTCCTGGCTTAGCCCCACCCCAGGCTGCAGCATACCCCTGGGGACCCCCTTTCACCCTACCAGGGTGGAATTTCCTCTCTGTCCCTTGTGCCACTCCACCCCATCACCCCTTCCCAGGTAGCAATAACACCCCCTCTCCCTGACCCCCTCTCTCGGTGGCCCTGTAATTAACCCTTAATTAACTCCAGGCCAGGAGGAGCGGTCAGTGAGGGGGCTGGGGGCTCACTGGGGCACTGCTAGGGCTGTCTGGGTGTGGGCTGCCATGGGGTGACCCCAAGAGATGGGGACATGGGGACCCCGAAGGGATAGGAACACAGGGAGTATGGGGCACACGTGTGCTGGTGTGTGTGCACATGCGTATGCCCCCCAACGCCTTCTGCTTCAGGCCTCCCCCCTCCATCATGGCCACCTCCTGTTCCTGTCCCCAGGTTGCTCCTTTTTGGTACTTTGTGGTGACTTTTATTAAAGGAAGGAAAAGCAGCAACTTTGTCCCTCCTGGACCAATCTGGCTGGGGCTGGGGCACCCCTGGGATGGGGGACATGGTGTCACCTGTGTCAGCCCTGCCTCACCCTGCAACCCTGCACTTCTCCCACCAGCTGCTGGTGTTAGCTTTGTTGCGTTTTTGGTTTTTTGGGTTTTTTTTTTCTCTGCAAATCACCAATTTCAAACGGTTTGGTGACTGGAGGATGTTTGTGGGGCTGGTGTGTGTGTGTGTGTACACATGTGTGGGTGTATGTGTGTGTACGTATGTGTCTGGCTATATGTGGGGTTTAGTGGTTGTGGGTGCTGAGGGAGGAGTGGTTGTGGATGTAAGGGGGGGTCATTGGAGAGGGTGTTGTGGGTCTCTGCGTGTTGGGATGCACATGTGTGTGCACGTGCGTGCCCGTGCACGCCCAGGCCCTTACTGGGTGCTGCCGGGAGAGGTCAGCAGAGCTGCAGGCACAGTAGGGGGGGGGGGGGGGGGGGGGGGGGGGTGTGCGTAAGGGTGCTCGAGTGTGTGTTTGCACAGGGTGTGTGGGTGTGTATGTTAGTGTGTGTATGCACAGTTTGCTTGCACAGGTGTGTGTTTGCACACGTGTGTGTTGGTGCAGCCACTGGTGATGCACAAGTGTGTGCGTGGCACTGAGCACACGCCAGCGCCTCTCACCCTCCACCCCATGCGCGCACCTGTGCATCAGCCATACGCGTGTGCACGCACTTTGCCATCCTCTTCCAGCATGTCCCACCACTGCCACCGAGGAGTTAAGGTTCAAGAGACCTTGTGCTGTGCACCCCTGTGCTATGAAGTGCTGTGGCTATAAGGTGCCATGGCCATAAGGTATTGTGGCTCCAGGGTGGCTATAAGGTGCTGTGGCCATAGGGCGGTGGACTATAAGCTGCTGTGGCTGTAAGGTATTGTGGCCATAGGGTGGCATGGCCGTCGGATGCCTTGGCTATAACCTCCCATGGCTGTAAGGTGCTGTGGTGAGAGAGTGCCACGGTTATAGGGGACTGCGGCCATAGGGTGGCATGGCTATAGGGTGCTCTGCCTATAAGGTGCCATGCCTATAAGGTGCCCTGGCCCTAGGGTGCCTTGACCATATGGTGGCGTGGCCATAGGGTGCCGTGGCTATAAGCTGCTGTGGCTTTAAGCTGCATTGGCTATAAAGCTGCTGCGGCTCTAGGTTGGTGAATCCGTAATCTCCTCTGCCTATAAGCCGCCGGGGCTATACGGTGCAGTGGCTGTATGATGCTGAGTGCAGTGGTAGCCATGTGGACCATGTTTCTGCTCCTGGTGGTCCTGGCCACACTGGCACTGGGGCTGGTGGCCCATCGGTTCCTGTCCCCCTCCGGCAACCCCTTTTCTCAGCCACCCCCAGGACCCCCCCAGCCGCTGGTGACAGAGCCTGGTGCACGTGACAAGGTCCTGAAGCGGGGTGAGTGCTGGGTGCCTGCTGTCCATCTCTCCGTCCGTGTGCCCGCGTGCGTGGCGGTAGTGGTGGCAGCGGGGTGGGTGCTGAAGCCCAGGCATGTATGCAGGGTTCAGCACCGGCCGTGTGCCACCGGAGCTGGATGCCGTGGTCATCGGCAGCGGTGTGGGTGGCCTGGCAGCAGCTGGCACCCTGGCCAAGGCTGGCAAGAGAGTGCTGGTGCTGGAGCAGCACGATCAGGCCGGTGGGTGCTGCCACACCTTCGAGGAGCGCGGCTGCGAGTTCGATGTGGGTAAGGATCCTCTGGCACCCCAGCATCCTGGCATCCTAGCACCCCTGCCTCAACACACTAATACCCTGTCACCTTGACATCCCAGCACCCCTTCTTTGGCATCCCCTGTCACCCCAGCACTCCTGACTTGGCATCCTGGCACCTCATCAAGCTGCCATGCTGGCACCCCCATTTTGGTACCCTGATGCTCTACCACCCTGGTACCATGGCACCCTAGCATCCCTGCTTCAGCACCCCTGGCGCTCCCAGCACCCCTGCCTTGGCGCCCTGGCACCTTGGCACCCTGGGCATCCCTGCCGCGGCACCTTGGCACCCAACTGCCTGCCTGCACCTGGGTGTCTGTGTGTGCAGGCAGCGTGTGTTGCAGTGTTTATGTGTGTGCATGTGCAGTGCACACGTGCAGCATGTGTTTGCGTGTGTGTGTGCAGTGCATATGCGCAGCATGCATGGGCAGCACATGTACAGTGTGTGAAGTGCACACATGCAGCCTGCGTGTGCAGTACGTGTACTGTGTGCGCATGTGCATTACACACACGGAGTGCCTGTCCCGTGCTCACAACTGCCACCCTCGTGGTGATGTGCATCAGGCGACAGTTACCCCCTTTAATCCCCCATCCTGCCCTGCTGGTCCCCCCACGTGTCCCGGGGGTGGCAGGTGACACCCCTAGTGATACTCCTGGTGACAGCCCTCTCCCCATTCTGATGGCCCCCAGGAATTCACTATGTGGGTCAAATGCATGAGGGCAGCATGCTGCGCGTGGCGCTGGACCAGCTGACAGATGGGCAGCTCTGCTGGCACCGCCTGCCTGACCCTTACGATGAGGTGACCCTGGGCACCCGGCGCTACCAGCTCCACTCTGGTAAGGCTGCCTTTACCACCGCCTTGGAGGATCAGTTCCCCAATGAGAAGGAGGCCATCAGGGAGTTCATGAGGCTCTCCAAGGTGGGGGCATGTTCTGTCGAGCATGGTGGCATATCCCCAGGGATCCCTCTGGCTCAGACACGCCAGCTCGGGATGGGGGTGGAGACACTGGTGGGTCTGGGTGAGGGCATGGTGGGGATGTGGGTGTTTGGTATGGTGGTGACAAGTGATAGAGATGGTGGGGAAGGGGCAGTGGGAACACTGAGGACAAGGGCGATAGTTATGGCAGGGATGCATGTGATGGTCATGGTGGGGACAAGTGATGGGGACTGTGGGGAATAGGGGAAGGTTATGGTGGAGAAAGGGCACTGGTAATGTTGGGGACACAGGTGATAGTCATGGTGGTGAAGGGGCAGTAGGAACTTTGGGTCAAGGGTAAAGGGCGTGTAGGGGACAAAGGCATGTTGTGGACAAGTGCAATGGTTATGGTGGGAACACGGGTGTTGGGCATGGTGTTGGTGGGGAAGGGCTGTTGGGGACAGGGTGATCATCATAATGGGGATGGAAATGATGGGTGTGGTGGGGACAAGTGATGGGCACATTGGGGACAAGCATGGTGGTTGTGGTGAGGGCACAGGCATTAGGTGTGGTGGGGACACCAGTGACGGGCATGGTGGGGACAAGTGTGATGGTCATGGTGGGGACAAGCGTGATGGTCATGGTGTGGACATGGGCACTGGACATGGTGAAGACAAGTGATTGGTGGGGATGGGCTTTGGGGAGCCGGGCAGTGCTGAGGTCAGGTGGGGCAGCAGTGGCAGCAGTGGGGTGGTGGCAGTGGTGACATGGGTGTGTCTGGGGGCAGGTGGCCTCGCGGCATGTGGCGCTGCTGGCAGTGTTGAAGCTGGTGCCCCGGTGGTTGGCTGCCCTCCTGCTCCACACCCGCCTCCTCCACTGCTTCTCGCCTGTCCTCTCCATGGCAGCCTCCAGCCACAGCCAGGCGGTGGCCCAGCTGACCACCAACCGCGATCTACGTGCCCTACTCGGCTACCTCTTCTACGGTCAGGGGGTCATCAGGATAGGGAGGGGGCCGTCGTGATAGGAAGGCAACCATCGCGATAGGGGAGGGGACCATGGTGATGGAAGAGGGCTGTACTGTGATAGTGGAGGTTGACTCGCGATAGGGGAGGGCCATGTCAAGATAAGGGAGGGCTGTGTCATGATAGGGGATGGTACCACGTGGTAGGGGAGGGCTGTGTTGCAACAGGGAGAGCTGTATAATGATGGGGAGGGCCATGTCATAGGGGAGGGTTGTGCTATGGTAGGGGAGGTCTGTATTGTGATGAGGATGGCCACATCGATCGGGAAGGGCCATATCACAACAGGAGAGGGCTGCCTCACGTTGAGTTTACTGTGCCCATCCCCCCAGCAGTTTCCCTGTCCTCTCCCCGTCCCCAGGCACGGCCCCTCGGGACTCCAGCTTCCTGGTGAACTTGCTGATGGTGCATCACTACCAGCGGGGAGCCTGGTACCCGCGGGGGGGGGCCAGCGAGATCGCCTTCCACGCCATTCCCCTCATCGAGCGGGCAGGGGGTGCTGTGCTGGTGCGCGCTCCTGTCACTCGCATCCTCGTCTCCCCCACTGGCACCGCTGTGGGTGAGCACGGACACCCCCCCCCCTCCCAGCCACCCCTTTCCCGTGAGGACATGCGATGGGGACAGGGTGGCAGTGCCACCCCCCTCACGACCTCCCCTCACGATCCTCGGCTCCCTCCAGGGGTGGCAGTGCAGAAGGGGACCAGTGAGGAGGAGGTACAGATCTTCGCCCCCTGCATCATCTCTGACGCCGGTGTCTTCAACACCTTCGGCAAACTGCTGCCCCCCCAGCTCCGCAGCCACCCAGGTACCGTGTGCCCAGCATCTCTGCATCCCTTGGTGTCCCCAGCATCCCTGGTGTCCCCATTGTCTCCAGAATCTCTGAGTCCTCAGCCTTCCCATGTCCCTAGTATCTCTGTGCCCCTGGTGTCCCCAGCATCCCCGCATCCCCAGCATTGCTGCGTCCCTGCTGCCCTTGGCATCTCTGCATTACCAGCACACCTCTGTCCCTGGTATCACCAATGTCCCTAGTATCCCCATGTCCTCAGCAACCCTGGCATCACTGGTGTCCCCAGCATCCCTGTGTTCTTATGTCCTCAGTGCCCCCATCCTCAGAGTCCCCATGATCCCCATGTCCCCAGCATTGCGAATATCCCCAGCATCCTTGTGTCCCTGGCATCATCTATGTTCCCAGCGCCACCATGTCCCCAGAATCTCCACATCCCTGGTGTCACCAGCGTCCCCATGTCCCCGGCATCAGCCATATCCCCAGTGTCACCATTTCCTCAGCATCCTCACATCCCTGCTGTTTCCAGCATCCCTGTGTTCCCCGCATCCCTGTGTCCCCTCCGCAGGGACTGGGGTGTCACTTCTGTGTCTCTGCAGATATCCACTCCCGCCTGGCCATGGTGCGCCACGGGATGGGCTCCTTTCTGGTGTTTGTGGGGCTTCGGGGCAGCGCAGCCGAGCTGGCCCTGCCAGCCACCAACTTCTGGATCTATCCCCACAATGACCTGGACACCATGTGAGGGAATCCCAGGCACCCTGGGAGGGGGATATAGGGTGGGGGGGTGGGTGCAGGATGTCTGGGTTGGGTGGACAGCAAGTTGGGTGTGTGCAAGGTGGGTGGGGTGGGGGCAGAGTGGGTGCATGGTGGGTATGGTGAGTGGATGGTTGGTGCGTAAAGGGTGTAGGGGGAGTGAAGGTTGGGTGGATACGCAAGAGGTGGGTTGTGGGGGGTGTACAGGTTGCACCTACGAGCAACAGCACTCAGGTATGTGATGGGTGCACAGGGTGGGGTGGGTTGCATGCATGGTGGATGCACAGTGGGTGTGATGTGTGCATGGCAGGTGGCGTGAGTGCACAAGGGGTGCACGGTGGGTGTGTTGGATGTACAGCAAGTGGGATGGGCGCACGGGAGGTGCATGGTGGGTGCAGTGCATGATGGGCGCATGGCACTGTCCACTCTGCTCAAAGGATGACCCAGTATACTGCCCTGAGCCGTGACGAGGTCCCCGGGAACCTGGCCATGATGTTCATCACCTTCCCTGCCGCCAAGGACCCCACCTATGAGCAGCGGCATCCAGGTACAGAGTGAAGGGGTTCCTCCGTGTCCCACCCACCCCGGTTCTGCAGCCCTGACCCACTTGGCTTTGCGGGCTCAGAGGCTCCTTAATCCCACCAGTGGGGTTACAGGGTGAGCACCTCCACTAGCACCACAGACCTTGCTGGCACTAGGGTCACCCATAATGGGACGGGGGTTGTCACCAGTTGTCCCTCCCCAACTCCTTGCAGGCTGGTCATGCATGACCATCCTGACCATGGCACGGTATGAGTGGTTTGAGGAGTGGGCTGGGACCCGCACCAAGCACCGAGGTCCTGAGTACCAGCGGTACAAGATGGCTATCGCCCAGCACTTACTGGAACGGGCACTGCAGCGCTTCCCACACCTCCGCGACAAGGTGATGGGGGTCTCCTGGATGTGTCCCCTGCAACACGGGGTGCCTGGCAGGGAGGACACATGGTGGGGCTGGGGTCTTCTGCAGAGATGGGTGGGTGGGTGTAGGGATGGAGTGTCCCAGTGCCCTCTGGGGTTGGTGGTGTCCTTCGGAGTTGGATGCCTCACAGGTGCAGTGGAAATGAGGTGGATAGTGGGGACTGGGTGCCCAGCAGGGATGTGTTTGGTGGGCATGGTGTGTCCTGTGGGGTTGGGGTGCCCCGTCAGAGTTGAGTGTCCCACAGGGATGGGGTTGCAGTGGAAATGGAGTGCACAGTGGGGATGGTGTGTCCTGTGGGTTTGAGGTACCCACTGGGGACAGGGTACCTTGTGTAAATGGGATGTCCAATGGGAGTGGGGTGCCTTGAGGGATGGGATGCTCCATGGGGTTGGGGTGCCCCATGGGCATGGACGCAGAGAAGACATGGAGGTCAGAGTAGGGACTGGGTGCCCTGTCGAGTTGCCGTGCCCAGTGAGGATGTGCTCAGCAGGATGTGGTGCCCTGCGGCATCCCTGGGGCATCACAGCCCCTAGGACCTTTGCATGGGGTAGGCGCCCACCAGGTAGACTTGGACCTGGTGTGACGGGACCTGTTGTTTGGTGGGCTGAGTCTACCTGTGCCCTTGAGTACACCCTGTGCTCCTACATGCCCAGTGCACGCCTGGGTGCCCTGAGCACCTCCTGTGGTCCTGCCCCGGGCAGGTGGAGTTCGTGGAAGCAGCGTCACCGCTCACCAACCAGCATTACCTGGCTGCTCCCCGTGGGGAGATGTACGGAACTGAGCACGATGTCGGCCGCTTCAACCCAGCTGTAGTGGCCGCCATGAGAGCTGACACTCCTGTGAAGAACCTCTACCTGACGGGTAAGGGCCCTGTGTCCCCATATCCCCTTTTCCCTCTGTCCCCATGCCCAGCTCCAGGCTGCAGGCAGTTTCCCCAGGGGCTCCCTGAAGCTTGGGATGTCCTTCCATGGTAGTGGGTTGGTCCCTCACGGTGGTGGTTGTGTCCCCACCGGGGGTGGCCATGTCCCACCATGGCTCATCCCCAGGGCAGGATGTGTTCAGCTGCGGGCTGGCAGGCGCCCTGCACGGGGGGCTGCTCTGTGCCTCTGCTGTCCTGGGCCGCATGCTCTACCTGGACCTGCTACTCCTCAAGAAGAAGATCAAGCGGTGCCAGGGTCAGCAAACAGCATAAGCGGCTGGGGATGGTGGCTGTGGGGACATCCCCGTGCCAAGGGAGCATGCTCCCAGCTCAATAAACCCCGATGTCCAACTGGCCCAGGCCCGTCTTTTGGGATGGGAATGGGAATGGGATGGCGCCTGGGATGAGGTTGGCTTGGGGATGGGATCAATGGGGGTGGAGATAGGGATGGGAATTGGATGGGATAGAGTCGGGGATGGGATGGAATGAGGATGGGATTGGGATGGGGACTGGGATGGGGTTGGCAGGAGGATGGGATTGATGGGAGTGGAGATAGTAATGGGATGAGGCTGGGGAAGGGAATAGGGACAGGAATTGGATGGGATAGAGATGGAAATAGGATGGGGTAGGAAGGGGATGGGGATAGAAATAGGATGGCATGTGATGGAGATAGGGATGGAATGGAGATAGGGGTGGGATGGGGATAGGAATGGGGACAGGGATAAGATAGTGATGGAGCTAAGGATGGGGACAAGGATGAGGATGAGATGGGGATGAGGATGGGGACAGGGACCAAGTGTCAGGTCCCCACCGGTTGTCACCTGCTCACTTGTCTGCATGGCCATGACCATGCAATGCCAGGGTGGACCCACATCTTGGGGTATTTGCAGGGGCAAAGTCCCCCTCTAAACTTTCCCCCTTCTCCCCCTGTACCCCCCTGAGCCTCCCCAGCCCCCTCCTCCTGCTCCCCCCCCCCCCCCCACCCCGCAGGGCAGGGCCTTCTTTTTCA